>JAPDNY010000005.1:6494173-6599173 GCA_029375565.1 Gekko gecko
ACAATCCATATGCCAAAGAACCTCCTCAGGAAAGCTCCCCCATTAGCATGTTCACAGCCTGGGGAACTCCAACATAATAATGACCCAGCCCTACCCCACCTTCCAGGGTAGGTATAAATTACCTGCCTACCATTTTTCTGCTCACCTGGACGCAGAGAGTACTCCATCTTTCTGTGTTATACCTCTGAGGATGCCAGTCACGGCTCCTAGCGAAACGTCAGGTCCTACAATGCCAAGACCACGGCCACACAACCCGGAAAATCTACAACAGCTAATGAACTCCAGCCGTGAAACCCTTCGACAACCTATTGTTTTCGTTATTGTTTGCTGGAGAGTCTTGGAAAGCCCACCGTTTTGGAACGCACAACCACCTCCCAAAGAAAGTGCGTGTCGTGCGCCAGAGACACTCACCTTGTTCAGAGTCCGCACCGCTGCATACCTCAGCACGGGCTTGGGGGAACTGCAGAAAAGCTGGAGGACTGAGAAGAAGCAAGCGAGAAGAACACATCTCAGTAAATGCACAATGAGGCCAAAGCCTTTAACCCGTTGCAATGTGCATTTGCCTGGTGAATCGTCAGTGTTGCTGGCCTCAATGAATTACAGAATCATAGAGTTGGAAAGGATCTCCGGGGTCACCTAATCCAACCCCCTGCACAAGGCAGGAAATTCACACATACCTCCCCCTCCACACCCCCAGTGACTGCTGCTCCATGCCCAGAAGATGGCAAAGAAACCCCTTCAGGATCCCTGGCCAAACTGGCCTGGAGAAAAATGGCTTCGTGACCCCAAAGTGGCGATCAGCACTTCCCTGGCTCTGTAAGAATCGGCCACAAAAACTCAGCACTGAGGCAACCCTCCCTGCCCTGCCTTCTCACGATCTGCCTGACTTCACAGAATCAGCGTTGCCGTCAAACGGACATCTAGCCTCTGCTTGAAAACCTCCCAAGAAGGAGAGCCCACCACCTCCCACGGAAGCCTGTTCCACTGAGGAACCACTCCAACTGTCAGGAAGTTCTTCCTGATGTTTAACCGAAGACTCTTCTGATTTAATTCCAACCTGTTGGTTCTGATCCAACCTTCTGGGGTGACAGAAAACAACTCCACACCATCCTCTTGATAACAGCCCTTCAAGGACTTGGAGATGGCTCTCACATCACCTCTCAATCATCTCCTCACCTCTCAGTCGTCAGACTTACAGAAACTGCTTTTTATTATTTATTTATTAGACTTGGCTTTCATGCTGCCCTTCACTGAAAAACGGAGCTCAGGGTGGCATAGAACAGTAATGAAAATTTACAAAGTTGAAAGTTAAATCTTCTCTCCTATATAATAAAACCATTTTCGTCTGGCGACATTCCACGCACTCCAAAATCGGTTCGCTCTGTGATCTGTCACTCGGAAGCTGTCCCTATCAACTGGCTGCGTTGCCTGAGTCTCGCCTCCAATATTCTAAACAGTTTGCTGTTCCTCTCCCCCAGTAGCCAGTCAGAACACAGAGGTCATTTGCATATGTGGCCTGATTGGCCTTTGCCTCTAACATTCTAGACAGTTTGGTTGCGGCTGTTGGGAGTCACTGAATGAGTCCTGAGGTAAAATTCATATCCCAGCCTTCCGTTAAACCGTCACTGGAGTTGCCAAAATACATATTCCAGTCTTCCCTTAAATGGTCACTGGAGTTGCCAATCTCCCTGTGGGGCCTGGAGATCTCCCAGAAACCACTGTGTTCCCCAGTCACAGAACATCGTTTCCCCTACAGAAACTTATCCAGCTATTACAATGGCTGCTTTGGGCAGTGGACTCCACCAAATCCTGCCCTCCCCAGGCTCTACTCCTCAAATCTACAGGTCTGGCCCTCCCCTTAGTACTGCCAGCCTCCAGGCAGCACCTGGAGATCTCCAAGATCAGTTCTCCTGGAGAAAATGGCTACTTTGGGCAATGGATACCCTGCTGAGGTCTCTCCACACCCCAAACCCTGCCCTTCCCAGGCTCTACCCCTCAAATCTACAGGTATTTCCCAACCCAGAGTTGGCAACCCTGTAACTGGCTAAGGAACTGCTTTCCAGACCCTTAGAACCCAGAAGACATGGCACAGGGGGAGGTGCTTTTCCACCTTAGCTTCCACTGCATAACCCCAAATCAACGTAAGTCAGGGGTGGAGGGAACCATACCTGTGACCATGAGGCTCTCCTCCCATACTACCCACTTGGGGCAGCCAAATGACTTGAGACAGCCCTGCCTTATTGCTAAGCAGGAGATAAACGTGGCTCGCCTCCCTCTATTTTCTCCTTTCCTCTGCTGCCCCGCCAGCCACAGCCGGGACACTCACCCGGAGCTTCCTTCTAGAGCCCGTTGTATTTCTTCCCACAACGAGCCTTACTCCTAGTTATACATAAAACACATTTAACGGCAACTTAAGCCAGTCTGATGGCGATGACTCCAAAGAAGTGCTATTGCCTCGGAGAGGGGGAAGTGGAGGAAGAGGCATGCCAGGCCATATGGAGAACCGTCACTGTCCTCAACCAAATGCCCGGTGGCCTTACGTGCCCTGCAGAACAGCAACAAGCCCCGCAGGGCACGGAGGTTGTTTGGCAGAGAGTTCCACCAGGTAGGGCCCAGGGTGGAAAAAGCCCTGGCCTGGGCTGAGGACAGCCGGATGTCTCTCGGGCCGGGGACCACCAGTAAGTTCTTATCTTCTGAGTGCAAGGCTCTTCTGGGGGTATGCCAAGAGCGGCGTTCCCGAAGGCACGTGGGTCCCAAGCTGCTAAGGGCCTTAAAAGGTTAACACCGTAACTTTGAATCTGATCCGGTGCTTAGAAGTATACATCAGAAAAGTGGGACAAAAACTTTTTAAAACAATAAAATAACAGAGGGGGGGAGGATGCAGAGCTAAGCGGCAGAGCCTACGCTTTGCATGCCGGAGGCCCCAGGCAATGCTCCCTCTGAGCTGTGAGCAAAAAATTCTACTTCGTGGGCAACTGGCATTAAAGTTGTGAGCGAGCGGTTTGGTTGCTGTGTGAATTAGTCTGCCCTGGATCCATCCTTCCTGAGTTAAGATAAAAAGGTGTGAGCCGGAGGCTAAAAAAACTGTGAGCTGGCTCACGCTAACTCAGCTTAGAGGGAACACTGGTCCCAAACGCAGCTCCTCCGCACCCCCAGGTATGGGATCCCAGGAAAGACCTTTCTCGGCTGGAGACTTTGGAGTGATGTGCTGGGCGGGACGGCTCCTGGTCCAACTCTGCTGAAGGCAGCGTCATAAGGACACAGACGTCCTTAGCCTTGCCCCAGCTACACCTGGGTGAAGACGGGAGCTTTGACTTTCAAAAGCTCCTATCCCGAAAATCTATATTATGTAGCTGTCCTACTGCAGACCCAACTCGGCTACCTCCTGAAGCAATATCCGGAAGACTCTTGTGCTTAGAAGAAGAAATTGGATTTATACCCCACCCTTCACTACCGGAAGGAGTCTCAGAGCGGCTTACAATCTCCTTTCCCTTCCCCTCCCCACAACAGACAACCTGTGAGGTCGGTGGGGCTGAGAGAGCTCTGTTGAGGACTGCTCCTGAGAGAACAGCTCTGAGAGAACTTGTAACTGACCCAAGGTCACACCAGCTGGCTGCATGTGGAGGAGTGGGGAATCAAACCCGGCTCTCCCAGATTAGAGTCTGCCTCTCTTAACCACTACACCAAACTGGATTAGTTTTCGACGACGCAGCCCTGCCCTGTTCCTCGGCTGCTTCTCCCCTGCTCACCAGAGACAGCCGGCGCCAGTTCCCTGGCTGTGCAGTTCGGGAGGTGGATGATTGCTGAGGCCGCCTCATAAATCACCATCTCATGTTTGTTCCGTAGGCAGCTTTCGATGAAATCGAACAGTGGGTTGTCGTGCCTGCCATCCGGAGAGAGAAAGAACTGGTGTTACAGACTGCCAGAACTGGAAGCTCTTCATAATGTGTGTTCAAAAGGTAACTGAGGGTCTATTACTTCCCCATGGCCTCAGTAATACTTCTGGAGACTTGAAGACTCTTCTCACACAGCCATAAAGAGGAAGGGGATGCCTATCCTGGCCAGACATGGCCTTTTCTTTTCCAGAACTACCCACTCCAATTTTTCCTGTCTAATTACTACATTCAATTTCCCTGGGTTTCAGAAACACTGCTGCAGACGGGAGAAGGAGGGAGGGCCTGTGGCTCAGTGGCAGAGCCTCTGCTTGGCATGCAGTAGGTCCCCGGTTCAATCCCCGGCATCTCCGGTTAAAAAGAACTAGGCAGCTGGTGATGGGAAAGACTTCTGCATGAGACCGTGGAGAGCTGTAAAGACGGGCCATGGCTCAGTAGTAGAGTCTCTGCCTGGCATGCAGAAGGTCCCAGGTTCAATCCCTGGCATCTCCAGTTAAAAATAACCAGGCAGTTGGTGATGGGAAAGACCTCCGCCTGAGACCCTGGAGAGCTGTAAAGAGGGGCTGTGGCTCAGCGGCAGAGCCTCTGCCTGGCATGCAGAAGGTCCCCGGTTCAATCCCCAGCATCTCCTGTTAAAAAGAACTAGGCAGCTGGTGATGGGAAAGACTTCTGCATGACACCCTGGAGAGCTGTAAAGAGGGGCCATGGTTCAGTGTTAAGAGCCTCTGCTTGGCATGCAGAAGGTCCCAGGTTCAATCCCCCACATCTCCTGTTAAAAAGAACTAGACAGTTGGTGATGGGAAAGACTTCTGCATGAGACCCTGGAGAGCTGTAAAGATGGGCCATGGCTCAGTAGAGTCTCTGCTTGGCATGCAGAAGGTCCCAGGTTCAATCCCCGGCATCTCCAGTTAAAAAGGACCAGGCAGCAGGTGATGGGAAAGACCTCCGCCTGAGACCCTGGAGAGCTGCTGCCAGTCTGAGTGGACAATACTGGTTTCGATGGACCAAAGGTCTGATTCAGTATAAGGCAATTTCATGTGTTCAAGTACTAAACACCTGTCGCTTCACGTTGAACACCCGTTGTACAAACACCAAGGTGAAGTTAAGGGGTTTATAACTCCGGGCTCCCATTTGTTCTGATGGAAGGGAACCTGGTGACCATCACAACTGTATTCACCTGCCCAATGAAACTCCTGGCAGGGAGGCAATCGTAGCCCACCATAACCCAGTGAGGTTCCATGAAATGAGTGGGAATTCGAACCTGGGTCTTCCGGATACTCCCCGGCCCCAAATACCTCCCCCTCCCACACCCCCAGTGACCCCCTGCTCCATGCCCAGAAGATGGCAAAAACGGCTTCCTGACCTCAAAGTGGCGATCGGCATTTCCCTGGGTGTGCAAGAAAGGGCCACGAGAACTAAGCACACTGATGCGTGCTTAAAGGGTGCAGCTTGAACGCTCGAGCAAGTGGGAAGTTTCCATTCGGCATCCTCCACGCCCCACCCATCAGGCGGCGCGCTTTGCGACTTCTTCAAGCCGTATACACCCGCGGCCCCTCGATCCCTGGACAGCCGGAAGTTCACAGAACCCGCCACAAACCAGGAAGCCTTTCAGGGGTCCCCTGACAGGTCTGTCCGAGACCCAGGCCCCTTACCCCTCTTCGGACTCCTTCAGGAGCCGGCTGGCGATCCGGATCAGCATGCAGTAGGCGAACTGGGACTTGAGGCCCGACTTTGTGAACTTGTTCAGCATCTTGGAGACGGCCAGGCGGTCGTTCTTCCGGAGATGGTACAGCAGCCCCAAAGCGTGATACTGGCGCACCGGAGGAGAAAGAGGGGAAGAAACACAAAGAGATCTCCTACTGGCACATGCCCAGAATAGGAAGAATTTGCTGTTCCCCACTAATAGAAATATTTCCTTATCAATAGAACCCAGCTTGTGTCCAGTGCCACCTTTAAGACCAACAAAGTCTAATTCTGGATATAAGCTTCTGTGTGCAATCATACTTCAAGGAATCATAGAATGTTAGAGTTGGAAGGGACCTTGCAGGTCATCTAGTCCAACCCCCTGCATTCTGCAGGAGCAGAGCCGAAAGACAGCCCTACAACATACCCGAAAGATGGTTGTCCAGCCTCCACTTGGAAACGTCCAGCAAAGGAGCATCCACCACCTCCCGAGGCAGACTCTTCCACTGCTCAAACACTCTGACAGTTAGGAAGTTTCTCCTGATATCTAGCCGGTAACAACTCCCTCGTAATTTCCACCCACTAGATCTAGTCTTGCAATCTGGAGCAAGAGAGAAGAGATTTGCTCCATCTTCTACCTGACAGCCCTTCAAATACTTGAAGACTGCCATCATGTCCCCTCTAAGTCTTCTCTTTCCCAGGCTAAACAGACCCGACTTTCAGCCTTTCCTCCTAAGACTTGGATTCCAACCCTCTCACCATCCTGGTCGCCCTCTTCTGGACACACTCAAGCTTGTCAACATCCTTCCTAAAATGTGGTGCCCCAAACTGGACACAGGACTCCAGGGGAGGCCCGACCATAGCAGAATAGAGTGGAACTACCACCTCCCGTGATCTGGACACAAGGCTTCTGTTCATGCATCCTAAGATTGCATTAGCTTTCTTCGCAGTCACATCACACTGCAGGCTCATGTGAACAACCAGAACAGGTTCTGAGATCTGATAAAATCAGGCTAGCCTGGGCCATCCAGGACAAGGCAGAGAAAAACAGAGGTGGGTTGGCCATTGCCTGCCTCTGCGTAGCAACCCTGGACTTCCTTGGCGGTCTCCCATCCAGATGCTCACCAGGGCCGACCCTGCTTAGCTTCTGAGATCGGACAGTCAGGGCACCTTATTTCAGACCTGCCTAACGCCACGCACCACCTTCCCACCTCCCTCCACTGCACACCTTTGCAGCAATGAGGTCTGATGCTCCCACATTCCTCGGGCACTTACCTGCACCATGATGTTGTCGCTGGAAGCGGCTTCTTGGGCTTCGTTGATCCACCGCTTGACCACATCGTAGTTGATCTTCATCAAGTGCTGGAAAACAATGGAAAACAATGGCAACGTTCCGTGATGTTCACTCCACTCTTGTGTAATGATCCAATAATAGAAGGCAAAAAAAAACCCCAAGCGTCGTAAACAGACTCACGACTTACAAATTGCTGAAATGCTAAAGAACATGTTAATAGACAGTAGAGAATACAAAGTACTGATTCAAAACGGGTGACAGTAACAGAATAGAACTGATAACATCAAAATAACTGTCAAACACAAAGTGCTTACACAATTTGTATATGTTATTATAACTTCTAAACATAAACAACACAAAATATACAACATTGTGTAGTTTCAGATGATCGTCCAGGATTTAACAGGACCAACAAGGAGACGGTGAACTCCGGAATACTTTTCCCGTTTCGACTGCAAAAGTCTTCTTCTGACCAAGATGAATCTTGTAGACTAACTTTGGACTTCAATAATATGGCAACATTGTCACAGCAGTGTACAAACTTGATCACATTTTCAGACTGGATTTCATGTTCTAGAGTTAATTCTTTACAAACTTAACAAACTTTCTTTACAAACTTTGTGCACTGCTGTGACAATGTTGCCATATTATTGAAGTCCAAAGTTAGTCTACAAGATTCATCTTGGTCAGAAGAAGACTTCTGTAGTCGAAACGGGAAAAGTATTCCGGAGTTCACCGTCTCCTTGTTGGTCCTGTTAAATTCTGAGAATACAAAGTAGCCATGTAAAAAATATACAAAATGGAGAACTTGTGTAATGATACACTACAATATTAAAAACATCCACAGAATAAGGGAGAACTAATATAATAATGCGACATTGTGTCCGGATGTTTGATTACAACGTTTCAGAGTTCATCCTTCATCAGGGTGTTCCCTTTAAGTTGCTGTGGTTTCCTGACTTTTACTCACATGCACTGGGAACAATAACAATTCAATTCAAGAAGGACACGAATCTCCAATGTGTAATCAGCTTCAGCAGCTTCTGACCACAGCAACTTAAAGGGAATACCCTGATGAAGGATGAATTTTGAAACGTTGTAATCAACATCCAGACACAACGTCATATTATTATATTAGTTCTCCATTATTCTGTGGATCTTTCTATTGTAGTACGTTATTACACAAGCTCTCCATTGTTTCCGTTTTGTATTTTTCTTATGTGGCTACTTTGTATTCGCTGCTTTATATTACGTGTTCTTTAGCATTTTGGCAATTTGTAAGTAGTGAGTTTGTTTACTACACTTGTTTTTGCCTTCTATTATTGGATTACGACACAAGAATCAGTAACGTGGCCGCAGTCCTGGCTACATCTGGCCCTGGCTAGTGTGCGACTGGAGAAGTTCAAATGACAAAAACGGCTACCACGGCAGAGGAGAGCAGAAGGGTATGAGTAGAAGCGGTGTGCATGGGAAGGAAGTGGGGCAAAAACAGTAACTGCATCGCACATCCTCTGTTATGCTGACAGCCAGAGCTTTAACCTGTTTAAGTGAACTAAGGGACGGCCAAGGAGTCTAGAGGATGAAGGGGATTGGAGGAGCGGGCCAGATATAAGGGAACACCAAGGCAGCCTTGAACAGAGGGCAGCCAGGCTTAAAAGCCTACCGGCATCCATTTCGTTTAGAAGAAGAAGACGAGAAGAGATTGGATTTATACCCCGCCCTTCACTACCCAAAGGTGTCTCAGAGCGGCTTACAAACTCCTTCCCCTTCCCCTCCCCACAACAGACACCCGGTGAGGTAGGTGGGGCTGAGAGAGCTCTTGACAGAAACGGCTCTTTTTCAAGGACAGCTGTGCCAGAGCTTGTGACTGACCCAAGGTCACATCAGCTGATGCAAGTGGAGGAGTGGGGGAATCAAACCCGGTTCTCCCAGGCTAGAGTCTGCACACTTAACCACTACACCAAACTGTTTGGCCCTGCAGTTTGGATTCTGCATCAAGAAGCATTCGTGCTGCCAACGGGACAAACAGCAAAGGCCTCGGTCCTTATGAAACGGGAATGTGTTTTTAAGGAAGCGTTTCCCAAGGTGGTTCTACGATGCCAAGGGAGATGGAAGGTATGAGAATGAGAAACTTTGGCCTGGTCAGGAGGAAAAGGTGCTACGGCAGTCAAGCTACCAATGAGGCCAAGCAGCTTAGGGGATGCATCCGACCCTGCCCTTGAGCGCAAGCGATCCTGCCAGACGGCAGCGGGTGACAGCCAGCCTCTCCCCCGCCCCTTCACTTACCAAAGACGACACCAGCGCTGAACTGGACACACTGGGGACTTTGTCGACAATGGCTTGCTTCATGTACCTCTCGATGGCCTGCAGCATCGTGCCCTGGAAACCAATGAGAAACACGAAGAGCGAGGGTCTTTCAGATAATCGATTGGCCGGAGAATGACCCAAAAGTCACAGGGAAAATCACAGGACAGAATCTAGGTCAGGGGTCCCCAACCTTTTCGAGCCAGCAGGGACCACTCGAATTCTAAGACAGGGTGGTGGGCACAACCACAAAACGGCTGCCGTAGGAGCTGCAGCCAACCACAAAATGTCAGGAAGTGAGGTCACATGTAACCTGGAGTCCTGTGTCCAATTTTGGGCACCACATTTTAGGAAGGATGCTGACAAGCTGGAGCTTGTCCAGAAGAGGGCAAACAGGATGGTGAGAGGGTTGGGATCCAAGTCTTACGAGGAAAGGCTGAAAGAGTTGGGTCTGTTTAGCCTGGGAAAGAGAAAGCTTAGAGGGGACACGATTGCAGTCTTCAAGTATTTGAAGGGCTGCCATGCAGAAGATGGAGCAGATCTCTTCTCTCTTGCTCCGGATTGCAAGACTAGATCTCATGGGTGGAAATTACAAGGGAGTCGTTACCGGCTAAAGATTAGGAGAAATTTTCTAACTGTGAGAGTGGTTGAGCAGCGGAATGGACTGCCTCGGGAGGTGGTGGAGGCTCCTTTGCTGGACATGTTCAAGCAGAGGCCGGACGACCACCTTTTCGGGTATGTTGCAGGGCTATCTTTTGGCTATGCTCCTGCAGAGTGCAGGGGGTTGGACTAGATGACCTGCAAGACCCCTTCCAACTTTAACATTCTATGATTCTGTGAACTCCAGCAGTCGCACTTTCAACATTTCAGGCAGAAACTCTGTTTAACAGGGCGACTTTTAATGTGCACGGCCAAACAGAAGGCCTGCTGGGCAAAAAGCCCCACCCAGCCCTGCCCGCCTTCTAAAAGGACTTGGCGGGCACCAGGGAGAGTGCTGGCAGGCACCATGGTTCAGTGGCAGCAAACTTGTGTGACAGGAACAGCCCCTACTTACATCCGTGATCCTGCACAGGGCTCGAATGGCTGGGCCTCGGTAGACATCTTCTTTCCCCGTCATGTCTTTGGTCAAGCTAGAAGAGTTAAGGCGAGCGCTGATGAACAAAAAAAATCTTCCACAGGACAAGTTGTCATGATCTGTGTAGGCCTGGGAGACAAGCCTAGAGGCCTAGGCCTCAAGAGACCTGTGTGGGAGTGGAAAGCAGACAGCCTACAATCCCCATAATGCTTAGAGATGGTTGTAACCAATTGGAGTTCAGGGATTGTGTGAGGAGATGTAACTTAAGCTTTCTGAACTGTGAAACTACGTTCTTGTCTCTTCTGTGGTCTTGCCTCACACAGTGTAAAGCTGAGGGGACTGGTCTGAAAGGAAGATCCCTCACTTGGGAAAGAGTGAGTACAGACAGGCCTGGCATAAGAAGGTTGTGGGCCTTGAAATAGTAACCAGATAGGAAGAAATAGGTAGTTGTGTTAGATTTATTTTGTCTTTAAACACGGTTATATATTTTAAAGCACCCTGTGTTGTTTTCCTTGCCCCAGTACTGTATTAATAAACCATTTGTTCAATTGTTCTCTGCCTGGTCATCACGTCTATGCTTCTCAGCTTAGAAGGGGCATTTTGGTAGGGCTTGGGAAGGTACTCTGGGCCTTCTCAGGAGACCCTAAGTCCAGAGTGGTGGCAGCTGAAGGTGGCAACCCGCTGGGGTCATGACACAAGTCTATACCCTTTTTGTGGGTCCTCCAGAGGAACTGGTTGGCCCCTGTCTGAGACACAATATTGGACTAGATAGACCACTGGTCTGATCCAGCGGGACTCTCCTGATGTTCTTACAATCAGGGACTTGCAATTGGTAATGCTGTGTATAGCTCACTGTAAGCTGGAACCTATTATATAATCTTTGTATTGCTTAATGTCTTATTGTGAATACTCCTGCTATGCTTCAGGTCTTTCTGGTAGTCTGGAGCGACTTCTAAAACCCTAATGCATTTAGTTACTAAATGTTCCTATTTTGCTGACTGTGCTGCCTCCCGCTGTGTACTTCACTTTGAGTTCACATGAGAAAGGCGGACTATAAATAACAAAACTAAATAACAAAGTGAGAATTCTAAGGTTATCCTGATCAAAGGTGGATCTCTCCAAGCCGGACTAAATGTCACAGGGAATGGCCATCGAATCTCTCCTTATATATAAAGCTGTTTTGCTGTGACTCTCTCCTGAACGTTCCACATGCTCCCAAATCAGTTCGGTCCCTGATCTGTCACTCAGCAAGGGGCCAATCCCCTGGCCGCATTGCCTCCTTCCGTCGCCTCAGTCCCGCCCACAGACCCGCCAGGCAGCCTCTCACCCTCAGTCTGCGGGGAACCACCTGACGGGATGGACGCTCCGGCAGCCGGACATGTATGAGCCCCAGGCCAATCTTGCCACTGCCTCTGCGTTCATCATCGGCCCAGGCCGACTCCAGGTAGCTGGAAGCCGTGCCACTGATGGCGGTGGAGGTGGCCTGCAGGATGCCGCAACCCAACCGGGCAGGGAACCAATGGCGGCCTGTTCCCTCGCCCCTCCACTCTGGACTCTGGGGAGCGGGGAGACACCGAGGACCGGAGGACGATCCTCCTGCCGCCACGCCCATCGTCGCGGCCCAAGGCCCAATCCACCTTGCTGCCCAGCCTGTGACTGCACGGGGGGCACTCCGCTGGGGCGGAGAGCACTCAGGGTGGCCCCAAGGCTGCCAACGCCCGGCCAGCCAGGGAGCCCATGTCGGCCCGTTCCATCGCCCCTTGAGCCTGGGGTCTTGCCAGGGGGCGACAGCGGGGGGTCGGCCTTCATTCTCCTCGGAGGTGACATGCGGCCTGACCGCCACACCGGGAGGAGGGCCCTCAGGTTGATGCTGCTCCTCCCGCCGCTCCAGCTGTTGGCGGCCCGGGGCCAATGTATATGGCCACCCTGCAACCCATCAGCCGCCACTGTGCCGCCAGAGTGGCCAGCTTCCTAGCGCCCGTTGTCTCGCTCCTACAACAGGCCTTGCTCCTGGTTCCAAATAAAGGGAAATTAAAAAAAAACCAAAACCAGTACCTGCTGGTGACAATGATAACATCCTCCGAAATGTTGGCCATCTCTTTGATAGTCAGGTAACACATTCTCCGTAGGGTTTGCTGTAGGGTTTACAAAGAGAGGAAGAGGATACCAAATCGCCACCCCAAAAAGTTAAACAAGACCGCCATTTATTGCCAGCACCGAAGACAAGGAGAGGGAATTAACGCTCTTTGTTTGGGGACTGAAACGAGACATGGTCAAGTTTATTTAGGGAGTGGCTATCTGTCAGATTCCTGGGAGCAAGCAGTTCCCAACAGCATTAATTCAAAGAAATAAAAGTTTATAGAAGAAGAAGAGGAAGAAGAGGAGGAGGAGGAGAGAAGAGTTGGATTTATACCCCGCCCTTCGCTACCGAAAGGAGTCTGAGAGCGGCTTACAAACTCCTTTCCCTTCCCCTCCCCACAACAGACACCCTGTGAGGAAGGTGGGGCTGAGAGAGCTCTGACAGAAACGGCTCTTTTTAAAGACGGCTGTGCCAGAACTACGGCTTGCCCAAGGTCATCCAGCAGGTGCAAGCAGAGGAATGGGGAATCAAACCCGGTTCTCCCAGATTAGAGTCCACGCTCTTAACCACTACACCAAACCGGCTCTGTCAAATATTGCTATTTCGTGATGGAACTAAAGGGAAAGTGCACCAAGCAAGCAGATATACATTATTCAAGGGGGTCTCCTGATGGCTCAGGGCCAATCAGGCAATAGGCAGAAGCCTGCCAAAGTAACGGGCTGCATTTCCCAAGGGAAAGACTACACCAGGCACCCAAGGTTAGACAATCAGACACTACAGAGATAATAAAGCCAGTGACGGCACAGCAGAAACGAAAGGAGACATTCCAGAGTCACCCTCTCCCATTTCCATGGCAGCCAGGACTTTGCAGAGGCCTCGCTGAATTACTTCATTCCTACCCCGATGGGGACCCAGAGCAGCTTACGTCATTCTCCTCGTCTCCCTCTTATCCTCACAACAACCCCGTGAGGTGGGCCAGTCTGAGAGCTTGGGACTGGCCCAAGGCCACCCAGCCGGCTCCCACGGCCCAAGTGGGGATTCGAACCTGGCTCTCCCAGATCCTAACCTGACACTTTAACCACCGCACCACGCTGCCTCTCCTGCCTTTCTATTTAAACAGCTCTCGAGGAAGCCTCTAAACCTCTAAACTGTCAATAACAGTCAAAAACAGACCATGTATCTACATCGAAACAGCGAAGGAGTGTCATGGGGTAACAGAGAAGACACAACAGACCCATCCCAAAGTCCCTCGGGAACGAGGGCGTATTATTATGTCGGTTTAAAATATTGACCGGAAGCATGTCCTTATGCACAGCCGCTGCCGCCACCCCGCAGCCCTTACAGAAAACGTTTCCCCCCCCGCTTAAGGGATCTCCGTGCATCCCGAGTGGCGGAAAGAGGGAAACGGCTGTCCTTAAGGACTAGAAACTTACATCGTTGGATTGAAATAGCCTGGTCATTGCAAAGAAGGCTTCTGTGGCTTCGGTAGTTCCGAAATGTTCACCCTGAAGAGAAGAAAACAATGCCATTGACGTTGCAGCTGGGAGAAAGCCTGCAAGCTGACAAAGGTCTTCCGGCGCCAAACCTCTACTCACTGCTACCTGACTCTGACACAAGGTCTGCAGCAGGGGTGTCAAACTCAATTGTTATGAGGGACGGATCTAACATAAATGAGACCTTGTTGGGCCGGGCCACGGGTATCATAACATGTAATGGCTGCAAACCAAGAGGATCAAGCTAACACTATATAATATAAAAATACAAATGTTTATTAAGGTGTACACATGTTAAAACATACTATGATTCAAAGAAAGAGTCTAAATTTCAGACTTTTAAAAGCTTTTCTAACGCAAATACGTTTGACGGGTAAACACTTTTTAACTTAGGACCCGACGCGTTTCGGCCCCTTCGGGCCTTCCTCGGTGGTCACTATTCTCTACGTTACACTGACACACGTCCAAATACACGTATAAAAGGTTTTTTGTATAAAGGTAAAGGTAAAGGTTCCTTTGCTTGAAAGCCAGTCGAATCCGACTCTAGGGTTGCGGTGCTCATCTCCGTTTCAAAGCCGAAGAGCCAGCGCTGTCCGAAGACGTTTCCGTGGTCATGTGGCCGGCATGACTAAACACCAAGGCGCACAGAACGCTGTTACCTTCCCACCGAAGCGGTCCCTATTTATCTACTTGCAATTTCTTGCTTTCGAACTGCTAGGTTTTGTATACACATATATATAACCAGATGTTGTTTCCTTATATGCTTATAGTTATGCTCCTGGCTTGAGTCTTGGGCCATAAAAATAGCCATGCCAATTCTTCAAATTATTCTGGTATCAGAGATTTCATTGGTCTGGGTGCCTGTCGCCTCCTTCAAAGGTAATGAGCAAAAATGTAATGATACATAAAACGTAATGCCAGGTAGCGGAGATATAAACTTTATTAAGGACACAAACACAAAGGGTTGTTTTTTTAACTTAAAATAAAAACATGCTTAAAACATCACCACTCTTGCAATATTTTGTTTATTTAACAGTATCTGATAACTCTGAATTATGGCATCAAAATGTCCGTGCTGCTGCAATCTTGAGTAGGCTGTTCAAGTGTGTATCTGAAAGCTGCAAACCTACTTTTGATTTATTGCCATTCACCACAGAAATCTCACGCTCAGAGTTCTGAGTCCAGGACGCGGGGGAGAACATGAAATGGCTGAGCGACTGAGAGCCTGGCGAAGGAAGCTACGATGCAGCAGCAGCAACAGAACTGGAAGCAGGAGATGACCAGTTCCAGCGCGGGCCTGATGGAAGCCCTCTGGGGGCCTGATCCAGCCCCCGGGCTGCATATTTGACACCCCTGGTCTACAGTGTCCTGAGAGCGATTCTCTGCCACCCCGCCTTTATCTCCACTCAAAATCTCAGAGAGGGAAGCATTGGTCAGGGTCCGAGAGCAAGAATACATATAGGTAAAGGTGAAGGTTCCCTTGCTGGAAAGCCAGTCGAATCCGACTCTAGGGTCGCGGTGCTCGTCTCCGTTTCAAAGCCGAAGAGCCAGCGCTGTCCGAAGACGTTTCCGTGGTCATGTGGCCGGCATGACTAAACACCGAGGCGCACGGAACGCTGTTACCTTCCCACCGAAGTGGTACCTGTTTATCTACTTGCAATTTCTTGCTTTCGAACTGCTAGGTTGGCAGGAGCTGGAACGAGAGACGGGAGCTCACCCCGTCTTGCGGCACTCTCGGGTCTCGAACTGCTGAACTGCTGACCTTCCACAGCCTGCAGTTCAGCGTCTTAACCACTTGAGCCACCGCAGCTCCTAAGAATACATATGTGCACGCACAAAAACAAAATTGTCTTTCAGAACTGTCAACACACACAAATCTTCTAGACCGCAGGAGTTATGAGGACTGGATCTGATATACACGTCACTTTGTCGGGCCGGGCCATCTGTGCCATAAAATGTAATGCCAATACCAGGGATGTAAACGTTATAAAGAATACAGGCAAACCCCAATTAACGATATTACTTTTTACTCAAAATACAAACGTGCTTTAAACATTAAACACGCTTATAGGGTTTCCTCAAAGTTATCTCCCTGATGCCCGTCACACATTAGCGCTCAGACAGGATACACAGACATAATGCACAGCTGCCCGTCATCTGGCAATAAAGGTAAGGACCCGTTCTCGTGAGCTGGATACGAGCCGCTTCCGGCCCACCGGCCATATGTTTGACACCCCTGAAAGACGTTTCCAGCCTTCGAACTGCCCCTTTCTAAATCACTGTATATAGATCCTGTAATCACCAAAAATTATTTTCTAATAATTATGCCGCACACATAAGAACATAGAACATAAGAGATGCCAATGTTGGATCAGGCCAATGGCCCATCTAGTCCAACACTCTGTCACACAGCGGCCAAAATATACCAGGTGCCATCAGGAGGTCCAGCAGTGGGGCCAGGACACTAGAAGCCCTCCCACTGCTGCCCCCCCAGCACCAAGAATAGAGTGCATCACCTGCCCCAGACTGAGAGTTCCTATCTATACCCTGTGGCTAATAGCCACTGGTGGACTTCTGCTCCGTATGTTTATCTAATTCCCTCTTGAAACTGTCCATGCTTCTTAGCTGCCACCTCCTCCTGTGGCAGTGAATTCCGTTATTAATATTTTTATTTATAAATTTTCCAGCATATATACACAAAAACAAAATCCTGGTCTACAACCAGAATTGCGAGACATTGCATAATTTCTTAATATATTATCGCGCATATACCTTAATTAAGTCTGTTTCTATTACACTGTCTAGATAAAATAGGAGTGGCATTGAGAGGATGTGTTTATTTGTTTATGTTTCATGTCTTTTTTTCTATCCAATGATAAATTTTTTTCCATCTATTTTCATAAACTAAATCCTCTTTTCCGGAAAGTATAAGATTTAGTCTATCTAATTCGGCTATTTCCAGTATAGAATCTATAATTTCTTCTGCGTTAGGGATATTCTCTTTTTCCAAAATTTTGCTATTTTTATTCTCGCTGCTGTAATTATATATAAGATAATTCTTTGGTCTTCTTTATTGATTCTCACCGGTATCATATTTAGCAAAAAAAACCCTGGTTCCAATTCTAGCTTCACTTTGGTGGAATCTTCTATTATTTTTTTAATCATTTTCCAAAATTTTCTTATTTTTTCACATTTCCACCAGGTATGCAGATACGTTCCCACTTCTTTTTTGCACCTCCAGCAGACATTCGATGCTTTTTTATAGCATTTTGATACTTTCTCCGGCGTCCAGTGCCATCTAAAAAACATCTTATAAATATTTTCTTTATAATTTGTAGCTCTGAGCAGCTTAAGAGAATCCCACATTCTGGACCATTGTTCTAGAGTAATGTTTTGCCCTATATCTTTCATCCACCAAATCATATTAGGTTTTACAATTTCATCCAGTAGGTCCTCTGTTAAAAGGAAATTATACAGTTTTTGTATTAATTTATCCGCTGATGAAAGCCAGATTTTGTCTAATTGGGAGTACTTATTCATGAAATTTATTTTTTTATCTTTAGCAAATCTAGATTTTAGCTGTATTTTTTTCCCAGGGGGTTAAATTTGCATTTCGGATCTCTTGTGAGTCTAATGGTATTAATTCTCTATTTTCTGTCAATAGGTTTTCATAAATTAGTTTTTTTTCCTTGGACCAAAGCGACGGTAGCGTAAAAGCCTCCACAGGTGATACCCAAATCGGAATTTTGGAATAATATCTCATTTTAATTTCTTTCCAGATTTTCATTAGGGGGCCCCTTATTGCATGGTTTACAAAAATTTGTTGGCTTTTATCCATGTTATACCAGATATGGGCATCCCAGCCCATAGGTAGATCGTGTCCTTCTAATTTCAATGTTCTTTCATCTTCTAATTGGATCCATTCTCGTATCCATCCCATTGCTGCCGCCTGGTAGTACAAATTCCAATTTGGCAAACCTAGGCCTCCCTTTTCTTTCTTATCTGTGAGTAATTTTCTACTGATTCTTGGTTTCTTAGCGTGCCATATAAATGTTTTGACTACTGTATTTATTTCTTCAAAAAACCTTTTATTTGTTAATATAGGGATAGCTTGAGCCAAAAATAAAAAACGCGGTAAAATATTCATTTTAATAGTGGCAATTCTGCCCATAAATGAAATGTGTAGGTCCTGCCATCTATTAAGATCCTTTTTTATTTCCGCTAGAAGTTTCAAATAATTATTTTTATAAAGGTTTTTATTGTTATTTGTCAGGATAATTCCTAAATACTTAATTTTTTCGACTACCTGAATCTTTGAAATATTTTGAATATTGGTAATTTGTGCGGTCATACAGTTTTTAGTTATGATTTTTGTTTTCTTTATATTAATTCTCAAACCCGCAATTTGACCATAATCATATAGATCTTCCAATAAGTATGGCAACGCTTTTATTGGATCTTCCAGTGTGGCAGTGAATTCCACGTGTTCCATGTCGCAGTGAATTCCACAATGCCATAGTATTCTTTTATAAGTTCCAAAAATATTCAATAAAACATGACTGAAATCTCTAACACACCCACCATATAGAAAGTCAACAGCCATAAAGTTGACGTCCCTAAACACAAAAGATAAGCAGCTCCAAAAGTTAAGTCTATCGCCTGCAGAGGACAGATAAAAAAGCCGCCAACTTGCGACCTGCATGTAATTTATTGCCTGACGAGACTCCTGGGTAATAATTCTCATTTCAAAGATTCTCATTTCCGTTTGTCATCAGAGAACCAACATGTGTCTATGCAGGAAGCTTGAATCTGGAGCCAAATTCTTTTATTGCCAATGATCAGCAATGACCAGTCTCGTCTAGATGAGAAGCGTGAGTGATTCAAACCCGCCAGGGACAAAGTTTGAAGCAGACTAGGAGCCAGGTGGGCAAGACAGGAGTGATATGCCCCCTAAGACCCACTTCAGTGCTCCCATCTTGATTTCACCCTAACAACAACCAGGAAAGGTAGGTTTAAGTGGAGAGAATGTGAACAATGCTCCCTCTAAGCTGCGGAGCCCTGTGAGCAAAAATTCTACTTTCTGAGCCACTGGCATTAAAGTTGTGAGTGAGCCATCTGGCTGCTGCATAATTTAGTCTGCTCTGGAGCCCTTCTTCCTGAGCTAAGAGAAATAGGTGTGAGCCGGGGGCTAAAAAACTGTGAGCTGGCTCACACTAACTCAGCTTAGAGGGAACACTGCTCACCACGTGGGCCCAGTTATAAGGATGCCAACCTCCAGGTGGGAGCTTGGAGGTATCCCTCTATGACAACTGATTTCTGGACAACAGAGATGAGTTCCCCTGGAAAAAATGACAGCTATGGATGGTGAACTTTATGGCATTATAGAAGAAGAGATTGGATTTATACCCCACCCTTCACTACCCGAAGGAGTCTCAGAACACTTTACAATCTCCTTTCCCTTCCCCTCCCCACAACAGGCACCCTGTGAGCAATGCTCCCTCTAATATGTTGAGACCTGTGAGCAAAAATTCTACTTTCTGAGCTACTGGCATTAAAGTTATGAGCCAGCAATTTGGCTACGGCCATGAATTAGTTCGCTCTGGAGCCCTCCTTCCTGAACTAAGAGAAATGTGTGTGAGCTGGAGGCTTAAAAAACTGTGAGCTGGCTCACACGAACTCAGCTTAGAGGGAACACCGCTCACCACTATCCCATGCTGCCTCCTGCTCCACCCTCCCTTCTCTTATCAGCTTCAGACTGGGATCGTATTAGAGGACACTTACCTGGTTCAATAGGTACAGTATCTTGGTAAGGATATGTAGACATCGCCTTGGGTTTATGGGGGTCTCGTTAAAGATACGAGCCTGTGTGGAAAGAACAGAAATACTGAGAGAAACAAGAGACAGGAGTGAAGGGTTTTTCACCCTCCGGTCCGCAGAAAACCAGGCTCAAAGACTCACTCCCCACCTGCTCACCCTTTCTTCGAGTGGTCAAATGATTCGAAGTAAAAGAAGAGGAGAGGTATTGATTCCTCAGTACTAGCCACATAGCTTCTTTGCCTTTGATTCACCCAGGAAATACAGAAGGGTATTGGCTACCTCCCACTCTCTGCTTTGGCCTCCCCCACCCCGGCCAATCAATAGGGCAGTGGAGAAAAATGCAGGGGAGAGGAAAGCCATCCTGCAACACGTCTACTGGTTGTATAACCCGCTACGTCACTGTGTTGTGGAATGCTCTAGGATTCTCTCAAAACCCTGTGGTTTTTAGCAGAAATGATGCCATGGGACACTGCTTTGGTGAAGGAGGAGGAGGAGGAGATAGAGATTGGATTTATACCATGCCCTTCACTTGGAGTCTCAGAGCAAACTCCTTTCCCTTCCCCTCCCCACAACAGATACTGAGAGAGGTAGGTGGGGTTGAGGGAGCTCTTGAGAGAACTGCTCTTGAGAGAACAGCTCTGACAGAACTATGGCTTGCCCAAGGTCATCCAGCAGCTGCCAAGTGGAGGAGTGGGGAAACAAACCCAGTTCTCCCAGATTAGAGTCCGCACACTTAACCATTATACCAGCCAGCCACCACTGTCCATTACAGGCTCGCTTCCAAAACTATAAACCCTTTTCTCCTCGTCTAGGGTTGGTAATGTCTAGGGGTGTGCATTCGGCTACAGCCAAATCAAAAAAATACCCCAAAAATACCTTGTTGGTATTTTTCGGGTATCACATAAGCCGAATACAGATCACAGTTCTGTATTCGGCTACCGGTATAGCTGAACCCGAAAAAGCCATAATTATCTTGCTTTTTTCGGGTTCATTTTGCTATACCAAAAAAGGTCTCATTAAACCTAACAGCTGCCTTGGCTGCCACTCATCTATACCCCGCCCTCCCGCGAGCAGGGTGGGTTTAAATGCCTTCCCCCCCTCCCCGAAAAGACATTGTAAACATGCCTAGGTTCCATGCCTGTCCTTTTCCAGCTACAATCTGTCAGCTGGAGAAGGGAAGGCAGAGAGCCAGGCTTTCCCTTGTCAATTTCACTCCCAGCTGACTGGGAGGGGAGTGAAATTGACAGGGAAATCTGTAGGGGCTACCAAAGGGAAAGAAGGCATTCTAACATGCCTCCTTTCCCTCAGGTGGTGTAAATCGGACCCGAATATATTTGGGAATACCAAATATAACCCCAATCCGAACACCTTACCGGTATTTCACTGGGGAAATTCAGCATTTACCAATATTTTTCGGGTCTTGATTTACCCGAACCCAAAAATACCGGCATTTTTTTTTTTTTGCACACCCCTAGTAATGTCATCAAAGTGCTGGCTGTTTACCTCCTGGAGGATAGCGCTCTTCTCCAAATGCTGGAAAGGGTTGGAGCCGCTGCCTGGAAGATAAAAACACAACACTGGTCAACGACTGGACGTGAGTAGGGACAGCCCAAGAGACCTTCTGGCGACAGTGCCTTAAACTAGGAGCTTGCAAACCGAGGAAACCCCGAAAGCAGGCCTGGGGATCTTGGGTGAGGAGATCAGTTATGGCAGACTACTACAAACCCTCCAAAGACAGCTGGTCCATCATTGGGGCTCTTCTTCCCCCCAAAAGTACAAGCACAGGGGAGGGCTAAGCATGGGCTATTTCATTTAATTTATGTCCCGTCTTCCACCCCCACGGGGACACAAAACGGCTTACATCATTCTCCTCTCCTCCCTTCGATCCTCACAACCACCCTATTTATTCACCTAGGCACAAAAAATCAAAGGCACATATATACAATGGGAGGGACTTGGCTTGACAGCAGCACATGTGAAAGGGATCTGGTTGTTCTGGTTGATCACAAGCTCAACAGGAGCCTGCAGTGTGATGCGGCTGTGAAGAAAGCTAATGCAATCTCAGGATGCATTAACAGAAACCTTGTGTCCAAATCACGGGAGGTGGTAGTTCCGCTCTCCTCTGCTATGGTCAGGCCTCACCTGGAGTACTGTGTCCAGTTTTGGGCACCACATTTTAGGAAGGATGTTGACAAGCTCAAACGTGTCCAGAAGAGGGCAACCAGGATGGTGAGAGGATTGGAATCCAAGTCTTATGAGGAAAGGCTGAAAGAGTTGGGTATGTTTAGCCAGGGAAAGAGAAGGCTTAGAGAGGACATGATGGCAGTCTTCAAGGATCTAAAGGGCTGTCATGTAAAAGATGGAGCAGATCTATTCTCTCTTGCTCCGGATTGCAAGACTAGATCTAATGGGTGGAATTACAAGGGAGTCGTTACCGGCTAAAGATCAGGAGAAACTTCCGAACTGTGAGAGTGGTTGAGCAGTGGAACAGACTGCCTCGGGAGGTGGTGGATGCTCCTTCCCTGAACGTTTTCAAGCAGAGGCTGGATGACCACCTTTTGGTTATGTTGTAGGTATGTAGAGTTATCTTTCGGCTGTGCTCTTGTGTATGTGTATGACATCTTGGTTATGTTGTAGGTATGTAGAGTTATCTTTCGGCTGTGCTCTTGTGTATGTGTATGACATCTGTGGATAGCCCTATATGATGCAACTGCTATGCTAGCTTTCTGCCTGCAGGGAGCTTCTTTCAAGACTGGGTGATATTTCTGACTACACCTCTCTGCTGAAAGGAGGCAGAGAAGTAAGAGAAAACAAGAAACCAGGAGTACGTGTAATAATTACACACAGTGTACTGAGAGATAGTGAGGCACCTGATCTGCTAGCTTTCTGCCTGCAATGAGCTGCTTTCAAGACTGGGTGATATTTCTGACTACAACTGTATGCTGAAAGAAGGCAGAGAAGTAAGAGAAAGCAAGAAGCCAGGAATACGTGTTATAATTGTGGGATAGGGCAGGGTATAAATTGAATTAAATAAAAACAACAATGCACAGTGCCCTGTGACATAGCGAGGCACCTGGTTTGCTAGTCTTCTGCCTGCAGGAAGCTGTTTTCAAGACTGGGTGATATTTCTGACTACTCCTCTACACTGAAAGGAGGCAGAGAAGTAAGAGAAAGCAAGAAGCCAGGAATGCATGTAATAATTGTGGGATATGGCGGGGTATAAATTGAATTAAATAACAATGCACAGTGTCCTGTGACATAGCGAGGCACCTGGTCTGCTAGTCTTCTGCCAACAGGGAGACTGGCTGATATTTCTGACTACTCTCTACACTGAAAGGAGGCAGAGAAGTAAGAGAAAGTAAAAAGCCAGGAATGCATGTAATAATTGTGGGATATGGCGGGTATAAATTGAATTAAATAACAATGCACAGTGTCCTGTGACATAGCGAGGCACCTAGTCTGCTAGTCTTCTGCCAACAGGGAGACTGGCTGATATTTCTGACTACTCTCTACACTGAAAGGAGGCAGAGAAGTAAGAGAAAGTAAAAAGCCAGGAATGCATGTAATAATTGTGGGATATGGCGGGGTATAAATTGAATTAAATAACAATGCACAGTGTCCTGTGACATAGCGAGGCACCTAGTCTGCTAGTCTTCTGCCAACAGGGAGACTGGCTGATATTTCTGACTACTCTCTACACTGAAAGGAGGCAGAAAAGTAAGAGAAAGCAAAAAGCCAGGAATGCGTGTAATAATTGTGGGATAGGGCGTGGTATAAATTGAATTAAATAAAAACAATAATGCACAGTGTCCTGTAACATAGCGAGGCAGCTGGTCTGCTAGTCTTCTGCCTGATATTTCTGTCTACGCCTTTATGCTGAAAAAGGATAGAAAACTAAGGGCAAGCAGGGTAGGTGTCACGTGACGCTCCTGCTCTGCCAGCTTTCTACTTGCAGGGAGCTTTTTCCAGACCTGGGTGAGAAATCTGGCAACTCCCCTACTGCTGAAAAGAACTAAAAATAAACTAAACCAAACCAGGACCAACGCTCCCTCCAAGCCTTGTGGAGTCTCGTGAGCAAAAATTCTACTTTGTGAGCTCCTGGCATTAAAGTTGTGAACGAGCCCTTTGATGGGATGTACTAAAAGGAAGGACAGGATTGCCCATTGGAAACAATGAGAAAGACTTAAAGGCCCATTGGAAATAATGGGAGCCAGGAATGCCAATTGACTTCCATGGGCTCCATTGAAATACATTACAGCTCAAATAGAGTTGGAATAAAAAGGTGGGATGGGTTTTCCATTAGGGTGTCCGGGCAAAAACACACTTCTCTGGGAATGGAATGAGAGGCCAGGGAGTGGAATGACAGCCCCAGGGTGCAGCAGGAGTGTGCAGGGACCTTCAAGTCTTTCCCATTGTTTTCAATGGGCAATCCTGTCCTTCCTTTTAGTACATCCCCCATTTGGCTGCTGCATAAATTAGTTTGCCCGGGAGCCATCCCTTCCTGAGCTGAGACAAAAACGTGTGAGCTCTGGAGGCTAAAAGCCTATGAGCTAGCCTCACACTGACGGCTGAGGGGTGACATGATGGAGATTTACAAGATTATGCATGGGACAGAGCAGGTCAAGAAAGAAGTCCTTTTCTCCCTTTCTCACAAGACAAGAACTCCCCGTGGGCACTCCATGAAATTGCTGAGCAGTCGGATTAGAACAGATAAAAGGAAGTCCTTCTTCACCCAAAGAGTGATTAACAGGTGGAATTCACTGCCACAGGAGGTGGTGGCAGCTACAAGCATGGACAGTTTCAAGAGGGAATTAGATAAACATCTGGAGCAGAAGTCCATCAGTGGCTATTAGCCACAGGGTATAGATGGGAACTCTCAGTCTGGGGCAGGCGATGCACTCTATTCCTGGTGCTGGAGCGGGCAGCAGTGGGAGGGCTTCTGGTGTCCTGGCCCCACTGCTGGACCTCCTGATGGCCCCTGGTATATTCTGGCCGCTGTGTGACAGAGTGTTGGACTGGATGGGCCGTTGGCCTGATCCAACATTGGCGTCTCTTCTGTTCTTATGTTCTTATGACTCAGCTTAGAGGGACCGCTGGCCAGGACAGTGTCCTGAGACGGCCGTGCTGGACTAGCTTTCTACGTGCAAGGAAGTCATTTTAAGACAGGGGGGGAAAATTGGCCAAGTGGGGTAGAAAGGAGAGGGTGAGAGGATATGACGTATACTTCCGGGAAATCTTTTTGGGGGTGAATAAGGGGGCGGGGCTATGGGTGGCTGAGGGGTCTCCCGCCCCAAGGCCCAGGGGCCGCCCTAGCAACAGGCCCTCCACCGCGACCGAGGCCTCGCTCTTCACCTCGCCGCGTCCGGCCCGCGGACCTACCCGACTCCTCATCTTTCTTGTCGAACTTCTTGATCATGGCGGCGTCGGCGGCGGCTGTGGAGCGTCGAGCCGCTCACCTCAGAGCCTCCACGCTCGCGATCCGAGCAGGAAGTCCCGCCCCCTGCTCCGCCTTCCGCCTCTATTTCCTCCTCTCTCGTTGGCTGGGGAAGACGCCACTCAAAAGCGAGGGACGGCCCCCTCTCTTCCGCCTCCATTGGAAAGCGCTCCCTGCGTTCATTTGCATAACGCCACGCCCATCACGCGCCGAACGCGAGACCAGAGCGAAAGCGCTCCCCTGCGTCGGTTTGGCAGAAGGCCACGCCCCTCCCGCCTCCGAGTGGAGCGCGGGAGCGAAAGCGCCCCTGCGGCAATTTGCATAGGACGCGCCCATCCCACCGCCTATTGCTGAACGAGAACGGCAGCTCCGTCTGTGTTGATTTGCATAGGACACGCCCATCCCACCCCAACGATTGAATGAGAGCGCCTGCTCCGTATGTGTTGATTTGCATAGGACACGCCCATCCTACCCCCAACGATTGACTGAGAGCGCCAGCTCCGGCTGCGTTGATTTGCATAGAACACGCCCATCCCACCCCCAACGATTGAATGAGAGCGCCAGCTCCGGCTGCGTTGATTTGCATAGGACACGCCCATCCCACGAGTGCAACCCAGCTCTCAGCGTCGATTTGCATAAACCACGCCCGTCCCCAAGGGGCGGGAGGGGAGGGACGCGAGAGGCGCCAGCTGCTTAAAGAGACAGGAGCCATTCGAAAAGCCGCGTGATTCGTTTTGTGCCCGAAGGGAGTTGAGTTCGGATTCTGGTGGTGCGTTTGTAACTTTCTTGGTTGGCAGTTGTTTCTCCTGGGCCAGGTTTCTTTTTATACATATGGGCAATACAAGAATGGCATTCCCAGAGGAGCAAGGGGCAAAGGACCCTATTAAGTTTTTGCTTTCGAAAGCCGCGCAACAGCATCGTCCCAGGACCGGCCAAAATAACATGAAACAGTGGGCAACTTTTCGAGTTCTCTAGAACGGTTCTTCAGGCTGAATTTAACAAAAAAACAACAACCTTAGCAAAAATAAATGTTTGTTGGTCCAAAAAAACCCAATCCACCCCCCCCCCGCAACAATTATCTCTGCTCTGGAAGATGGCGGAGGAGGAGGAGATTGGATTTATACCCCGCCTTTCACTTGGAGTCTCAGAGCGGCTTACAAACTCCTTTCCCTTCCCCTCCCTGCAACAGGCACCCTGCGAGGTCGGTGGGGCTGAGAGAGCTCTTTCAAAGACAGCTCTGACAGCACTATGGCTTGTCCAAGGTCATCCAGCAGCTGCAAATGGAGGCGTAGGGAATCAAACCCGATTAGAGTCTGCACACTCAACCACTACACCAAACAGGAGGGCCTGGCGTGATGTAGTCCATGGGATCGCAAAGAGTCGGACTCGACTGTGCGGCTGACCGACGACAACAAAAACAGCACTTAACACGCGCACACAACGATGCATGAGGTTGAGCGGCAGTTCCAAGAGCAGTTCCTGGCAACTTAGGGTTGCCAACTTTTCCACCCGTCTCTGCAGCTATGCCTTGAACAAGGAAGGGCCTGATGCACAGAAACCAGTGGGGGGATTTGGTTTATCTCCAGGGAATAAGCAGTTGCATTGAAGGCAGGTGTAAGCCCGGCTGGTGCGTCTCTCCCCCACCACCCACTTTCTTCCTTTGCAATTTGAGCTGCTTTATCAAGATTGCTTTATGGTCAGGGGAAGAAAGAAGGGAACTTTAACCCTTGCCTTATACTCCTGCTAAGGAAAACTTGCAGGTAACCATCTGTTTTTTTTTCCCGGGGGAGGGGGCAGCTGGAGGGGGGTTTCTGGCAAGAAACTAGCAGTGGAGAGGAAAGGAATATAGTTGCTGTAGATTTTCTGGGTTGCGTGGCCGTGGTCTTGGCATTGTAGGACCTGACGTTTCGCCAGCAGCTGTGACTGGCATCCTCAGAGGTATGACACAGAAAGCTGGAGTACTCTCTGTGTCAAGGTGTATCTCTCTTTTGTTTGGGAATATTGCTTTGGAACGATGTGACTGGCTTCTCGCAAGCTCTGGCTTTTCTTTTTTTGGCACCTCTTCCGTCATGGAACTCCGCATCTCATATACAAGCATATATAAAAGATTTCAGGACAGGTGGTACAGAGGCTTAGGGTGAGCGGCTGGCCAGCCAGAGTGATGTGGCCACTGGCGGGGGATGAGGGTTAGGGTTGCCCCATTCAGGCTGGGAAACTTCTGGAGATTTGGCTATGGAGCCTGGGGAGGACAGGGACCTCAGTGGGGTACAAGGCCAGAGAGTCCACTTTCCAAAGCATCCATTTCCTCCAGGGAAACTGATCTCTGTAGTCTGGAGATGAGCTGTAACGCCGGGGGATCCTCAGGTCCCACCTGGAGGCTGGCATGCATGCCTGGACTGCAGTTTTGCAATGCACCTGTGCATATCACTATAAAGCTCATTAAGCCATAAGATAGATTCAAGTGTTCGTCCCTGTTTGTCCGAAGCAACAGAACAAAGTCTGAGTCCCAATGGCGTCTCTAAGACCCACAAAGCTAAATTCTGGGCAGAAACTTCCGTATAAGTGCACATTTTTTCAGATATATTGAAACAAGACTTCCTCAACTGTTACATATAGGTAGAGAGAATGGGGTGGATAGTTGCCAGGAAGGGCTAATTAGAGTCAGTGACTGAACAATACGTCAGTGTTCCCTCTAAGCTGAGTTAGTGTGAGCTAGCTCACAGTTTTTTTAGCCTCCGGCTCACACTTTTTGTCTTAGCTCAAGAAGGAGCAAACTAATTTATGCAGTAGCCAAATCGCTCACTCACACAACTTTAATGCCAGTAACTCACAAATGAGAATTTTTGCTCACAAGACTCCACATTCTTTAGCTAAGATCTTATTAAAAGCAATTATGAAGACCTGTGAACAGCAGCAGATTAGCATTCAGATAAGGAACGAGTTAACAAACAGATGTGAAAACTAAGTGTGAGTGGCAGTGGGGTGTGTATCGAATGCGGATGTTGTTCACGGCCAAAGCCAGCAATTAGTATAGAATTTAACACCACAAGGTGATTAAAAACAACAATGAAATAAGGGTAAAATACCAGGGCTTTTTTTGTAGAAAAAGCCCAGCAGGAACTCATTAGCATAATAGGCCACACCCAACACCCAAAACGTATTAGCCTATTAGGCCACACCCCTGACAGCACAGCTCATTAGCCTATTAGGCCACACCCCCATGTTGCCAGAAGTGTGGTCATCCAGCCACACCCACCTTTTGCTTCTTGTTCTGTTTACCTTGTTTGTTGTCAAAACCCAGAGCTTTTTTGTAGCAGGAACTCCTTTGCATGTTAGGCCACACACCCCTCATGTAGCCAATCCTAATGCGTTTCTGCTGTTGGGTGTGGCCTATTATGCTAATGAGTTCCTGCTGGGCATGGCCAACTCGGGAGCAATCTGGAACGCTGTTCCTGTGCGTTCCTGCCCAAAAATAGCCCTGTAAAATACAATTTAAAATCTTGGGGATTTTTAAAATACAAAACGATTGGCAAAGAGATACCTTAACCATTTTCTGCCTGAGCTAGTAAGGATTTTCTAGCTCTTGTAGCAAGCCAGCCAAATCTGGCCAATCGATACGTAACCCCAGGTTGCCTATCTGCAGGGAAGTTCTTCAGAAGGTGCATTTTTTGTTTGCTAGTAGTCATGCCGGCCACATGACCACGGAAATGTCTTCGGACAGTGCTGGCTCTTCGGCTTTGAAACGGAGATGAGCACCGCAACCCTAGAGTCGGATTTGACTGGCTTTCGAGCAAGGGAACCTTTACCTTTACCTTATGGGGTAAAATCACAGAAAACGGAAGAAGTGGGACTGGTGGAGGAGGAGGAGGAAGGAGACGAAAAAGGCATGCAACCTTGGAAGTTTATTGCTCAAGAGCTGCTCAGAAGGAACAAGACATCTGCAGAATTTCAACAACAGATCAGAGGAGGAGGGCGTAGAGGCTCTTTCCCTGGGGTGGAAGAAGTCTAGTTACAACAGTGCGTGCTTGTGAGCAAGGTGTTGGATTAGTTGGTTAGCAGAGGGCTGAAGGCCTGCAACGCAGCACAGCTCATCCAGTTAGTGTGGGCTGTTCGACACACGGAGCCTTTTATCTTTGCAAACTAACATGACTCCTACAAATTTAGAGTCCAATGGCACCTTTAAGACCAACCAAGGTTTATTCAAGGCATGACCTCATACCTTGAATAAACCATGGTTGGTCTTAAAGGTGCCACTGGACTCTAAATTTGTTGCACTGCTTCAGGCCAACATGCCTGACCACCTGGATCTAACATGAGTCCTTTTATTTAAGGAACTCCATTCTAGACAGGAGAGGGTTTTACGGAATGGGCCAGACTTAGGCCAACTGGATTCTGCCAGCACACACAGAAAAAAAATCCGGTTTGAATGTGGGTTATTTCTCTAGAGATAAACAAACTGGGTTTGTCGTAAAATGGTCAGAACTTGATAAAATCCTGACAGGTCCTGACAGTAAACTTATACGTAAATTGTTTGGTAGATTACAGAATAGAGGACGAGAGGGTTAAAGTGGCCATGATAAAATGGGCTATGAACATGGGATATTCTATCGATTTAAATAACTGGGAGAAGGTATGGTATCCTCCCATATTTGAAATATTGACGGCACTGTGGTCAGGTCAGCTTGGCATGACGGGGCATTGCCATGGCCCCTCTTTACAGCTCTCCAGGGTCTCAGGCGGAGGTCTTTCACATCAAACTGCAGCCAGTTTGGTGTAGTGGTTAAGTGCGCGGACTCTAATTTGGAAGAACCGGGTTTGATTCCCCACTCCTCCACTTGCAGCTGCTGGATGACTTTGGGCAAGCCAAATATTTGAAAGCGATACCGCTGAAAGAATTTTTTTAAAAAATGTTCCATCGCTGGTATTTAACACCGGATAGACTTGCCCGTATATATCCCTCTTCCTTCAATCAATGTTGGAAATGTAAATCCAGTGTGCACTCTTTCTATCATGCTTGGTGGACATGTAGTAAGCTTAAGAATTTTTGGAAGGAAATTCATATGGTAAAGTAAAGGCAAAGGTTCCCTTGCTCGAAAGCCAGTCAAATCCGACTCTAGGGTTGCGGTGCTCATCTCCGTTTCCAAGCCGAAGAGCCAGCGCTGTCCAAAGACATTTCCGTGGTCATGTGGCCGGCATGACTAAACACCAAGGCGCACGGAACGCTGTTACCTTCCCACCGAAGTGGTACCTATTTATCTACTTGGAATTTCTTGCTTTCGAACTGCTAGGTTGGCAGGAGCTGGAACTAGAGACGGGAGCTCACTCCGTCTTGCAGCACCTGGGTCTTGAACTGCTGAACTACTGACCTTCCATAGCCTGCAGTTCAGCGTCTTAACCACTTGAGCCACCGCAGCTCCAAATGAGTGTATGTCAAATAACTGACATTAAGATACCTTTAGCGGCTGACATTTTCTTGCTTAATATTCTACCGAGCGATCTGCAGAAAGATGCACAATATTTCGTGTTGCGCTTGTTAACAGCGGCAAGGATATTACTGGCAAAATTCTGGGGAAAAGAAGAACTACCTTGCAGGCACGGCTTTATTGGCAAAATCATGGACGTGGTTGAACTTGATAACCTTACGATGAAGCTGCACGGAAGGGAAAATAGTATTTTTCAAAATATCTGGTCGAGGTTTTATGACTGGTTAGATAAGAATGTCTGAACTATGCATCCAAAGTCTTTTGGTCTGGGGAACTATGGAAGTAATCTGTGATGAATCCCGGTTTTACTCGGTGGTGGTTTGTGTTCTGTGAGTTGCGGGTGCATAAAAATAATAATAATAAAAAAACCGGGTTATTTTGTGTGTGTGACCGCAGCCACAGTAAGGGAACCTCCGTTGGAACAGGCAGTATACCAGTTGCTGGGAAGGGGGAAGGGTGCACTGTTGCCTTTGTACCCAGCCTGGGCACTGTGAGAAACAGGATGCTGGACTGGGTGGACTTCGGGGCCGACCCAGCAGGGCTCTTCCTGTGTTCGGCAGAACTGCCGGCGCAGTGTGACATCTAAGAACAATGCTATGCGCGTTAATGGGCTGGGAAGAAACGGTTTCGATTCCCTTGTTTCGGAGGCAGGGGGATTTCGGGTCCGGTTGCAGCTATGCGCAAGAGGAACTGGGGACAGCAGTGCCTCTTATGGCTAAGAGGCTATCAGAACTCTGGTGCGCAAGTACTGAAATGGGGAAGCAGCTGAGATTGCAGAGAGGCTCGTCGGCTGATCCAGAAGGTCCCAGGTTCAGTCCCCGGCATCTGCAGTTAAATGAACCGGGCAGTAGGTGATGTGAAAGATGTGAGACCCTGGAGAGCGGCTGCCAGTCAGAGCAGGCAATACTGATAGAGCCTCTGCTTGGTATGCAGAAGGTCCCAGGTCCAGTCCCCAGCATCCCCAGTTAAAAAGGATCAGGTGGTAGCGGGTAATGTGAAATAGCCTCTGCTTGGCATGCAGATGGTCCCAGGTTCAATCCCCGGCATCTGCAGTTAAATGAACCAGGCAGTAGTGAGAAGACCTCCTGAGACCCTGGAAAGCAGCTCCCAGTCAGAGCAGGCAATACTGATAGAGCCTCTGCTTGGTATCCAGAAGGTCCCAGGTTCAGTCCCTGGCATCCCTAGTTAAAAAGGATCAGGTGGTAGCGGGTGATGTGAAATAGCCTCTGCTTGGCATGCAGAAGGTCCCAGGTTCAATCCGCGGCATCTGCAGTTAAATGAACCAGGCAGTGAAAGACCCTTGAGTCCATGGATAGTCGGCTCCCAGTCAGAGCAGGCAATCACTGATGGAGCCTCTGCTTAGTATCCAGAAGGTCCCAGGTTCAGTCCCCAGGCATCTGCAGTTAAATGAAGCAGGCAGTAAGTGAGTGAAAGATGTGAGACCCTGGAGAGTGGCTGCCAGTCAGAGCAGGCAATACTGATGGAGCCTCTGCTTGGCATCCAGAAGGTCCCAGGTTCAGTCCCTGGCATCTGCAGTTAAATGAACCAGGCAGTAGGTGATGTGAAAGACTCGCCTGAGACCCTGGAGAGTGGCTGCCAGTCAGAGCAGGCAATCACTGGATAGAGCCTCTGCTTGGTATGCAGAAGGTCCCAGGTTCAGTCCCTGGCATCTCCAGTTAAAAAGGATCAGGTGGTGGTGAGTAATGTGAAAGCCTCCGTTTGGCGTACAGATGGCCCCAGGTTCAATCCCTGGCATCTGCAGTTAAACGAACCAGGCAGTAGGTGATGTGAAAGATGTGAGACCCTGGAGAGCGGCTGCCAGTCAGAGCAGGCAATACTGATAGAGCCTCTGCTTGGTATGCAGAAGGTCCCAGGTCCAGTCCTTGGCATCTCTAGTTAAAAAGGATCAGGTAGCAGGTGATGGGAAAGACCTCTCTGCCTGAGACCCTGGAGAGCGGCTGCCAGTCTGAGTAGGGCAATACTGATCTTGATGGATGGATGGTCCGATTCAGTATACAGCATCATCATGTGTCTTGTGAGCTGGTTTTCCATAGGCATCCCCAAATGTATCTGTATGTAAAGGAGTGATGTGAGACCCTGGAGAGCTGTAAAGAGGGGCTGTGGCTCAGTGGCAGAGCCTCTGCTTGGCATGCAGAAGGTCTCAGGTTCAGTCCCTGGCACCTCCAGTTAAAAGGACCAGGCGGGAGGTGATGGGAAAGACCTCTGCCTGAGACCCCAGAGAGCTGTGAAGAGGGGCTGTGGCTCAGTGGCAGAGCCTCTGCTTGGCATGCAGAAGGTCCCAGGTTCGATCCCCGGCACCTCCAGTTAAAAAGAACCAGTTGGGTGGTGATGGGAAAGACCTCTGCCTGAGACCCTGGAGAGCTGCAAAGAGGGGTCATGGCAATGCCCCGTCATGCCAAGCTGACCTGACCACAGTGCCGTCAACACGCAAAGACCACAGCACTCACTCTTCTGTCGTATACGGAGCAATGGGCGAATAACTGGGACAGCAGCAGGGGAGGAAGTTGGATGTAAATCAGTCAGAGTCCTGTGTATTCAGGGACTGGGCAGTTCAGCAATCTAAAGTATAAATAAATATAAAGATCCTTCTAGCAGCGGCTGAGCTTGTTTTCTCCTCTGCTTACCAGAACTTTGACCCAGAGAGGCTAGATTGCGGTGGTTCGCCGTGTCGGTCCAAAGCAGCAGAACAAAGTTTGAGTCCAGGGGAATCTTGAAGACCGACAAAGTTTTATTCTGGGGTATAAGCATTCGAATGCACGCACACTTCTTCAGATACATCGAAATGGAAGTTACTGGTCCATCCATACAGGAAGAGGGTGAGTGGCAACTTAGCACGTGGCATAATAAAGGTGTTTTGAAAGATGCAAGGACCAAAGGTACCACTGGACTCGAATTTTGGCCAGAGGCATCAGACCTTGAGCATAAGCCAAAGAGGTCTCAGAACCGTGACTCCCAGACTAGGACTTACGGTGGCCGGCCCAGTATCAGGATGTGCCCAGGAGGTCTTTAAGGAGAATTCTTTAAATTGGTTGTGTTCAGGGCTATTTTGAGGCAGGAACGCACAGGAACAGAGTTCCGGCTGGCTCCTGAGTTGGCCATGCCCAAAAGGCCACGCCCAAAAGTTGTTAGCATAACAGGCCACACCCCAAAACAGAAACTCATTAGGACTGGCTACGTTAGGGGTGTGTGGCCTAACATGCAAAGGAGTTCCTGCTACAAAAAAAGCCCTGGATTCTGACAACAAACAAGGTAAACAGAATAAGAAGCAAAAGGTGGGTGTGGCTGGATGACCACACTTCTGGTAACATGGGGGTGTGGCCTAATACACGAATGAGCTGTGCCATCAGAGGTGTGGCCTAATATGCTAATGAGTTTCTGCTGTTGGGTGTGGCCTATTATGCTAATGAGTTCCTGCTGGGCTTTTTCTACAAAAAATGTCATGTAGGATGTGCTTCTCTTTTTGTAAGTAAAATTTCTTTCTGTTTTTACCATTGGAGTCAGATCCTCTTTGTAATTTGTTTGAACAGCTTTTTCCTTTAACCAGGAAATGTGAAGAATCGGGGATACTGCGTAAAGATTCTGTGCTTCCAAGGCAAATGATTTTATTTTATTTTTTATATTTAACCCAATGAGATAAAACTCTCAGTAGTTTAGAATGGGGTGTCATAAGTCAGTCTGTGCTCAGTGACAACACAGATTCCTCAGACCAAGAGCTGCCTGCAGCTAGCCCTGAGCCAGTAATCGAACAACAGGCTGCAACTGGCTCTGAACCAGGAGGAGAGCAATAAGAGATCAGGTTACCAACTGATCAAAAGTCACAGCCTACAGCTGGAACTGAGCCATTGCCTTGTAGCTCTGAAGCAGTAAGCAAGTCTTCAGAAGCCACTCCCAGTCCATCTAGCTCACCCACGTCCCTACAGTGCCGACACTGTCAGAGGCATGCTGAGTTGCAGGAAAGAAGGAAGACTGCGAGACTCATGGCCCATCATCAGCTGTCAACTGACGAGATGGGAGAGTAGTTTCAGGATGACTGCCAAGGAATTGGCTGGGAGTGTAGCTCGTTAAACCCTGGCTATAAAATCAGCCAGGAGAAGCAGCAGTTTAGTGGATGCAACAAGTACACTTTGCTACTGAACCACTGACCTTGCTGTTACTGGACCACTGGAACCAGGCCCGTAGGTACTGCGGGACCCACGGGGCCTGGCCCCCTAGTGGTTTTTATGGGCCTCCCTCCCCAAGCCTCAGCTCCCCGTCCCCCCTGGGCCCCTTCACACCTGATTGCATGTTGGCCTGTTGGCGGGGAAGATAAGGGCGGTACAAGTAGTAGCGGCAGTAGCACAAAAAGCAGAGAGCAGCCTGGGCAGGCAGTGAGCATCTCGAGTTTCCACCAGATGCTTGCTGTGCTGCCCACCAGCAGCAGGAAAGCCAAGCCAGGCAAGGAGGCAGGCATGCGCTTCCTCTGGCCCCAGCCAGGTGTGGCTGGCTGCGCTCCGGCACACCGAACCCATGCGCGGCACTTCCATGGCCAGCCCGGCTGCTGCTTACCTTGGCTCTCCAAGCCCCAGGAGGGAGCCAAGGGTGGCTGTTGGGCTGGTCATGGTGCGGCACTGGGAAGGGGCACTGGGGCTCCTTGGGGAAGGAGCCAGACACTCCATAGTGAAGGCCTGCCTTTGTGGGGGGAGGGAAGCTGCGGGCCCCCTTGATTTAATTAGCCGGTGGGCTCCCCCAAGGCCCCCTCCCAAAAACATCCTTAGCTACGGGGCTGACTGGAACCCCTGACCTTGGACTGGACTTGCTGCCTGGATCCCTTGACCCTAGACTGGACTTGGCAAACCTGCTCTCTGGAACCCCTGACTTTTGGACTGGACCCTTTGCAACTCTTTGCAACCTTACCTGTGACCTGCCCTGCTGGACCCCAGCCCCTGCCTCCCGGGAGGGCTGCACCAGTACATGGGTTTTCAGTGGCAGGACTACAGCACATCCCCTTCCCTAAGCCTAGCGAAACAATGGCACAAAAGGGGAAACTGCTTACTTGAACGGGATTGAACAGACCACAGCGAAGCCCCACGTTCGTCACAGATTCGAAAGACTTTTTTTTTAATCATCCTTGAGTTGAACACAGTTTATTGAAATACAAAGAGGCATTATTTTTATCGTCACGTCCCCCCGACAACACGCAAGGGAAAAGGCACTTTCTTTGGCAGAGCAGTGCTGAGAAGTGTTACACGATACTCATGTGCGAGATCCCTCTCCACCCACCCACCTCCCTACCCCACCATCCACACTCGAGAGTTACGCTGTGTAGTTCTAAAAACGGGAAGCTAAAGGGCTACAGCAAGTGCATTCTAAAAAAAAAAAGTACAATATGTTAAAGTTACAAAGATATTGAGGTTAGAATCCCCATTTTACAAACGTCAAAAAACGGGGCCGGGTGGTTAGTCTCCACTTAAGTCTGCACGGTTAGTCTCCACTTAAGTCTGCTTACATGCATACCTGGAACACTCTCGAGGGTCTAATATTCCTCCTCTGCATCCTCCTCCTCCCCATCCGCAGAATCCCTCCCCACTTCTTCGTAATCCTTCTCCAGAGCAGCCATGTCCTCCCGGGCTTCGGAGAACTCCCCCTCCTCCATGCCCTCCCCCACGTACCAGTGCACAAAGGCCCGCTTGGCATACATCAGGTCGAACTTGTGATCCAGTCGGGCCCAGGCCTCCGCGATGGCCGTCGTGTTGCTCAGCATGCAGACGGCCCGCTGCACCTTCGCCAGGTCGCCGCCGGGCACCACTGTTGGGGGCTGGTAGTTGATGCCCACCTTGAAACCAGTTGGGCACCAGTCCACAAACTGGATGGACCTCCTGGTTTTGATGGCCGCGATGGCCGCGTTGACATCTTTGGGTACCACATCTCCTCGGTAGAGGAGACAACAAGCCATGTACTTGCCCCGCCGAGGGTCGCATTTCACCATCTGGTTGGAGAACTCGAAGCAAGCGTTGGTGATCTCGGGCACCGAGAGCTGCTCGTGGTAGGCCTTTTCGGCCGAGATGATGGGGGCGTAGGTGGTCAGCGGGAAGTGGATCCTGGGATAGGGCACCAAGTTGGTCTGGAATTCTATCAGGTCGACGTTCAGGGCGCCGTTGAACCTCAGGGAGGCCGTCACGGAGGACACGATCTGGCCAATCAGCCTGTTGAGGTTGGTGTAGGTCGGGCGCTCAATGTCCAGGTTCCGGTTGCAGATGTCGTAGATGGCCTCGTTGTCCACCATGAAGGAGCAGTCCGAGTGCTCCAGCGTGGTGTGGGTGGTCAGGATGGAGTTGTAGGGCTCCACCACGGCCGTGGAGACCTGGGGAGCAGGGTAGACCGAGAACTCCAGTTTTGACTTCTTGCTGTACTCTACGGAGAGTCGCTCCATCAGGAGAGAGGTGAAGCCGGATCCGGTGCCTCCGCCAAAGCTGTGGAAGACCAAGAAACCTTGGAGGCCGCTGCACTGGTCAGCCTAGGTTGGCAGGAGAAACGTGGGTTATTGGCACTGCCCACCTACGACACTTCTAAAACCCTGTCCTTGCTCTAAGGAATTCAGGGGGCAGCACACACAGGCCTCTCCCCAGTGTCTTTTTATTCCTACCACAACCCTGTGAGGTAGGGTAGTCTGAAAAGAAGAAGAAGAAGAGTTGGTTTTATACCCTGCTCTTCACTACCTGAAGGAGTCTCGGAGTGGCTTACAATCACCTTCCCTTCCTCTCCCCACAGCAGACACCCTGTGGGGTAGGTGGGGCTGAGAGAGCTCTGAGAGAGCTGTGACTGACCCAAGGTCACCCGGCTGGCTGCATGTGGAGGAGGAGTGGGGAATCGAACCCGGTTCTCCAGATTAGAGTCTGCCACTCTTAACCACTATCTGTGCCATCTGAGCCAGTTTGGTGTAGTGGTTAGGGGCGCAGACTCTAATCTGGGAGAACTGGGTTTGATTCCCCACTCCTCCACCTTGGGTCAGTCACACGTTCTCTCAGAGCTGTTCTCTCAAGAGCAGTCCTCAAAAGAGCCCTGTAATGATTTCATGTCTTGGTGTGTGTTTCTTTAAATGTTTAGTGTGACTGCAGTAATGTGAAGAGCGTGATAGAGGGAGACAAGTGTGATGTGATCCGCTGATGACTGAGGGAGTGGGAGGAGGGGTGCTTCTGAGTGGGTTCTGTGTGGGTCTTGGGAGAGAGACAAGTGTGGAGGACTTCTGAAGAGAGTCTGTGTGAAATTTAGTCTGTGTGACTATAAGAGTTTTGTGCAAGAGTCTGTATGGCCAAAGAAACAAGTTGTGTCTGTCCTGTGTGGTTAGACAAATGGTTTATTCTGTGTGAATAAGACAAACAGTTTTGCCTGTGTGGCTATGAGAGTGAAAGAGATTAGCCTGTCAGAGTGGAGTTTGATGTTTGAGAGACTGAGTGTGATGCCAAGCTTTGCCAGTTAAATTTACAAGTTCCTTTCATCAACAACAGTTCAAAAATAACCAGACACCTATTTTGTTCATTTATAAATCATCTCTTGTTTAAAATCATTCCCAGAAATAAGAATAGTCCTTCCTCAGGGCCACATAGTCCTCTTAAGTGCCCAGGCCTTAGGTCATTCTACCAAAAGAGAGAGATTTGGAATTTTTAATTCCTGGTGGCAGCAGAGAGTGTTTTAAAGGTAAAACCATCTCCCCTGTAAGCAAGGATGCCACAAGCTCTCTCAGGCCCACCTACCTCACAGGGTGTCTGTTGTGGGGAGGGGAAGGGAAAGGAGTTTGTAAGCCGCTCTGAGACTCCTTTGGGTAGTGAAGGGCGGGATATAAATCCAATATCATCTTCTTCTTTAAAGTGCCTTCCTTTGTTGCTCTAGCAGCTAGTTTCAGAGGACAGCCATGTTTGTTTGCAGGTAAGCAGCTAGATTAGACTCCAGTTAGCACAAAACTTTCAGGATATAAACTTTTGAGAGCCAAAATATCTGCCGAAGGGAGCTTTGATTCTCAAAAGGTTAAAATAATGGTAGATGATGCAAAAGATTGCTATCTGAGATCCTGGAGATCTGCTGCCTGTCGGAGCACTCAATACTGACCTTGAGGGACCGAAGGACTGATTCAGAATCAGGTAGCTTCATTTAGCAAGGGGCCGTTGCTTGGTGGCAGAACACCTGCTTTGTATGCAGACGGTACCTGGTTAATACTCAACATCTCCCGTTTAAAACGATCTGGCAGTAAAGGCCCTTTCTGCACCCGTATTTTGCCTCAGTCTCTGAGCACATCCTATTTTTCCATTCTGCATTCCCTCCCGCTTTCCCTCCCCATTTCTGTTGGGACTTTTTCTGGTTTCTGCATTTGTTTTACAGGGATCTGCATTCAGGCTGCTTCCAGCACACTGCTGCCCCGCAGCTACCAAAACTCCTTTCGCTGCGATTCTTTGTTCTCATCCGCTTTCAAATCACTGATCCTTTCTAAAGTAGAATTGTTTCTGCGGGTATTTAAGCGCTGCCCACTCCCCCCCCCCCCGTTTCCACCTCTCTCTCGTTAGGTTGACGCTCCCTCCCTGTTCTGTTTTCTTTCCCTCCTTCTCCAAAGACAAAAGAGTACGTGTCCTCCCGCTCAGGCAAACTTTTACAAAGCCAGAGAGCAGGAATCAATCAATATAAAGGACTAGGGGATTCCCTGCTCCCAAATGTGTCAGTCTTGCATATGCGGGCCTGGATTCCGCCCCCCCTTCCCCTTCTTTTCGCAGAATCACAGAGGGAGGGAAGGAGGGGTGGGATGGGTCTGCAGTGAAAAGTTTTGAAAGATGTTTGCCTTTCTCTTCACATGATGTTTCCATATTAAATAGGTGAAAAATGTGGGTTTTGCTTGTAGATGCAGAATGCCTACAGAATGTACAAATAAATAAACCCGGGCGGGGGAACCAGTGAGAGCCAGTTTGGTGTAGTGGTGAAGTGCACAAACTCTAATCTGGGAGAACCGGGTTTGATTCCCCACTCCTCCACTTGCACCTGCTGGTGTGACCTTGGGTCTGTCACAAGCTCTGGCACAGCTGTTCCTGAAAGAGCAGTTTCTGTCAGAGCTCTCTCAGCCCCACCTACGAAGAAGAAGAAGAAGAAGAGGAGGAGGAGGAGGAGGAGTGGATTTATACCCCGCCCTTCACTGCCCAATGGTGTCTCAGAGCAGCTTACAACTCCTTTCCTTCCCCTCCCACAACAGACACCCTGTGAGGAGAAGAAGAGATTGGATTTATACCCTGCCCTTCACTGCCCAATGGTGTCTCAGAGTAGCTCACAAACTCCTTTCCCTTCCCCTCCCCACAACAGACACCCTATGAGGTAGAAGAAGAAGAAGAGATTGGATTTATACCCTGCCCTTTACTACCCAAAGGAGTCTCAGAGTGGCTTACAAACTCCTTTCCCTTCCCCTCCCCACAACAGACACCCTGTGAAGAAGAAGAAGAGATTGGATTTATACCCTGCCCTTTACTACCCAAAGGAGCTCAGAGCGCTACAAACTCCTTTCCTTCCCTCCCCACAGACACCTGTGGGTAGGCGGGTGAGAGAACTTCTGACAGAAACTGTCCTTGAGAGAACAGCTGTGCCAGAGCTTGTGACTGACCCAAGGTCACATCAGCAGGTGCAAGGGGAGGAGTGGGGAATCAAACCCGGTTCTCCCAGACAAGAGTCCGCGCACTTAACCACTACACCAAACAGGGCGTCTGTTGTGGGGAGGAGAAGGGAAAGGAGTCTGTAAGCTGCTCTGAGACACCTTTGGGTAGTGAAGGGTGGGGTACAAATCCAATCTCTTCTTCTTCGGTGGAGAGGGAATGCATGTGACTGTGAAGTCAGCCCTTAAGGCTCGACTCCTTGGATTCTCCCAAGCAAGCTGTCAGTAAGGGCCTCAGTGATGCGAAAGACTCTCCCTGAGTCCCTGGAGAGCGGCTGCCAGTCTGAGCAGACAATACAGACCTCGAAGAACCAACAGCCCGACTCAGTAGAAGGCAGCTTTGTGTGCATTCTCCAATCCCATAAGCCAATTTTTATTCATTGTCGGTTGCATGCCCTCTACCGCACCGATTGCACCGTTTTAAACGACGCAATCCGCTTAGAATCTCGTTGAGAAAGACGGAGCGTAAAAAGAGGTAAATAAAATTCGGGCTCGGCGGGGAAAATGGCCACTTGCCATTTTGCGGATCCTGCCGAGGACGGTGTCGATAATTTCCTTCCCGATGGTGTAGTGGCCCCGGGCGTAGTTATTGGCCGCATCTTCTTTGCCACTGATGAGCTGCTCGGGGTGGAAGAGGGAGTGATACGGCCCCGTGCGGATCTCATCTGTGAAGACAGAAAGAGAAAGAGTTGGATAGCTGGGCCAATAGGGCTACCAATCTCCAGGTGGGGGTTGGAGATTTCCCAGAATTACAACTGATTTCCAGATGACCACGGCTATTTTGGGGTAGGAATGCCCAGGAACGGAGTTCCGGCTGGCTCGCGAGTTGGCCACACCCAGCAGGAACTCATTAGCATAACAGGCCACACCCAACAGCAGAAACTAATTCGGATTGGCTACATTCGGGGTGTGTGGCCTAACATGCAAAGGAGTTCCTGCTACAAAAAAAGCCCTGGGTTTTGACCACAAACAAGGTCAACAGAATAAGAAGCAAGAGGTGGATGTGGCTGGATGACCACACTTCTGGTGACATGGGGGTGTGGCCTAATACGCTAATATGCTGTGCTGTCAAGGGAGTGGCCTAATATGCTAATGAGTTCCTGCTGTTGTGTGTGGCCTATTATGCTAAAAGGTTTCTGCTGGGCTTCTTCTACAAAAAGAACCCTGCAGATGACAGAGATCAGTTTAATTGGAAATGGGGTTGCCAGCTCTGGTTTGGAAACTTCCTGGAGATTTGGGGGTGGAGCCTGGGGGGCCACGGTTTGGGGAGGAAGGACCCAGCAGGGTATAATGCTGTGGAGTCCACCCTCCAAAGCAGCCATCTTCTCCAGAGGAACTGATCTCTGTAGTCTGGAGAACAATTGCAATGGCAGGAGATCTCCAGGTGCCGCCTGGAGCCTGGCAACCCTACCTGGGGACCAGCTGCTCTGGAGGGCGGACTGTGGCCTTCTACCCCCTCCCCCCGAGGTCTTTCCCCTTCCCTGATCCCACCCTTCTAAATCCTACCCTCTAGATCTTGAGGAATTTTCCAGCTCAAGAGTTAGCACCCACGGTTTGCCTGTAGAAAATGGCATTCATTTTTATGCCTGGGCAAGCCCAATCTCGTCAGACCTCAGAAGCTTAAGCAGGGCCGACCCTGACTAGCATTTGGAAGGGAGACGTCCAAGGAATACCAGGGCTGGGATGCACAGGCAGGCAATAGCAAAGCTGCCTCTCTGAAACGTCCAAGCCCCACTAGGGGTCGCCGGAAGTCAGCCGTGACTTCCATGGAACACACATGCAGGCACAAAATACTCACCAAAAAAAAGAGAAAAGAAAATGGGACTCAGATGGTGGGGCTTTATTAATTTGCATCCATGCTGGGCTCCCTGCCCTCTCCAAACTCCACCTTCCCCCAGGCTCCGACCCCCAAAGTCTCCAGAATTTCCCCCAAGCTGGAGTTGGCAACCCTACGATGACAATAGAAAACCAGAAGACTGTCTCCGTCTCCCCCTCTCTCTGTTCCCAGTCTCTCGGCCTGCCCAAAATTGAACTTTTCAAGGGGGCTTTTCTGCAGAAGCCATAGGGTTGCTCTGTACAAAATGGTTTCACAAACTTACTTGGATCAAGGATTGGGACTGTGGGACTGACCCAAAGTCACACCGTCCAGCAGCTGCATGTGGAGCAGTGGGGAATCAAACCGAGCCAGTTGGTGTAGTGGTTAAGTGCGCAGACTCTAATCTGGGAGAACCAGGTTTGATTCCCCACTCCTCCACTTGCACCTGGCTGGATGACCTTGGGCAAGCCATAGTTCTGATAAGAGCTGTTCTTGAAAAAGAGCAGTTTCTGTCAAGAGCTCTCTCAGCCTCACCTATCTCACAGGGGGTGTCTGTTGTGGGGAGGGGAAGGGAAAGGAGTTTGTAAGTTGCTCTGAGACTCCTTTGGGTAGTGAAGGGTGGGGTATAAATCCAATCTCTTCTTCTTCTACCTCACAGGTTGTCTGTTGTGGGGAGGGGAAGGGAAAGGAGTTTGTAAACCGCTCTGAGACTCCTTCGGGTAGTGAAGGGTGGGGTATAAATCCAATCTCTTCTTCTTCTACCTCACAGGGTGTCTGTTGTGGGGAGGGGAAGGGAAAGGAGTTTGTGAGCCGCTCTGAGACACCTTTGGGTAGTGAAGGGCAGGGTATAAATCCAATCTCTTCTCTTCTTCTCCCAGATTAGAGTCTGCGCCCTTCACCACGACGCCAAACAAACCAGAGTGTTGCCCCCAACGTCCCTGACATGCCTACATCGTCGGGTTTATTTCTGGCTTCTTCCCTCCCCGTTCCCGGTAAGCGCACCCCTACCCCTATCCCCTACCCAACGGACCCGGCAACCCGAAACCCTACGTAAATAAAATAAGTTACTTTACCAATGACGGTCGGCTCCAGGTCGATGAACACCGCTCTGGGCACGTGCTTCCCGGATGCCGTCTCGCAGAAGAAGGTCTCGAAGGAGGAGTCCACTTGCTCGGCCTCGGGTAAGATCTTCTGCGAGGCCTGGTTGCCGGGGATGGTGCCGTCCGACTGGATGCCGTGCTCCAGGCAGTACAGTTCCCAGCAGGCGTTGCCCATCTGGACGCCCGCTTGGCCGATGTGGATTGACAGACACTCCCTCTGGGGAAAGAGCAGAATAGGAATGGCCAGGTCCAGGTTGAGAAATACCTGGAGATTTGGGGGGGTGGAGCCTGAAGAGGGCGGAATTTAGGGATGGGAGGGACTTATGATTTGATTTGATTTGATTTATTAAATTTCTACCCCGCCCTCCCAGCCTCGGCCAGCTCAGGGCGGCTTACCCAAAATAGCAGAAAAATTACAATAGTATAGATTAAAATTAAACAACATCAATTCATTCAAGTAGACAAATGCTAAAACCATAAAACATAACAAAGGGCTAGTATCAATGGTTTCACAGAGGTGTCGTTACTTAGTTCCAGGGCTTCTTTTGTAGAAAAAGCCCAGCAGGAACTCATTAGCATAACAGGCCACACCCATCTGCAGAAACTCATTAGCATATTAGGCCACACCTCGACGGGACAGCTCATTAGCATATTAGGCCACACCCCCATGTTACCCGAAGTGTGGTCATCCAGCCACACCCACCTTTTGCTTCTTATTCTGTTTACCTTGTTTGTTGTCAAAACCCAGGGCTTTTTTTGTAGCAGGAACTCCTTTGCATGTTAGGCCACACGCCCCTAATGTAGCCAATCCAAATGAGTTTCTGCTGTTGGGTGTGGCCTCTTATGTTAATGAGTTCCTGCTGGGCGTGGCCAGCTTGGGAGCCAGCCGGAACACCGTTCCTGTGCGTTCCTGCCCAGAAACAGCCCTGCTTAGTTCTCTCATCTCACAGTCAGCTCCTTGATCTTCTGAGATCATCTTAGGCAGTATGCTCAGGCTGTAGGTAGATGTCCCAGGGAAACAGGGCTCGCCAACCATAGGCCAACAGTTCTTAAAAGGTGGCGGTTGCTCCAAAGGCCTGGTGGAAAAGCTCCGTTTTTATAGGCCCGGCGGAATTGCAAAAGGTCCCGCAGGGCCCTGATCTCTTCCGGGAGCTCATTCCACCAGAGCGGAGCCGCCACCGAGAAGGCCCCGGCCTTGGTTATTACTAGTCTGGCCTCCTTGAGACTTGGGAGGGCCAGCTGGTTATAATGCCATAGAGTTCACCTCCCAAAGCAGCCATTTTCTCCAGGGGAACTGATCTCTGCCGCCTGGAGATCAGTTGTAATTCCAGATCTCCAGCCAGTGCCTGGAGGCTGGCAACCTGGGTCACCAGAATCAGTCTGGAGATTTCAGGAAACGTGAAGAGGAGCAAGATTCGGCTTCGAAGGCAGCTAAGGCTATTAGCAACACGTCCTTCCTTTGTTTTAGTCATGTAGTTACAAAATTTGTGTCTCACCTTTCTACCCTCACAAGGGCCACCGAGGTGGCTAGCGGTTTAAAACATACAGGATAAAAGCTGCCTTTTAAAACCATTAAAACCAACCTCCTGCTGCCACACGCGTCATTCAAACAATGACAAAAGCAAGAGTAAAATACATGCAAAACATGAAAACAGCAAGGAAGGCATTGGTTAGGAGGGAATGTGGAATTTGCTGCCAGAGGACATAGTGGTTAGCCACAGGCATAGTCGGCTTTAAAAGGGGATTAGATAGATCCCAAGAAGAGAAGTCCATCCGTGGCTACAAACAATGGTGACTAAAGGGAACCTCCGCTTTCAGAGGTACTAAGCCTCTGAATCCCAGAGCCAGAAGGCAACTTCAGGGGAAGGCCTCGGCCTCTATGCCCTGTTACTGGTCCTCCAGAGGAACTGGTTGGCCTCTGTGTGAGACAGGATGCTGGACTAGATGGACCCTCCCTGATCCAGCAGGGCTCTTCTGATGTTCTTATGAAGGCCTCGGCCTCTCTGCCCTGTTGTTGGCCCTCCAGAGGAACTGGCTGGCCCCTGTGTGAGACAGGAGGCTGGACTAGGTGGACCCTCACTGGTCTGATCCAGCAGGGCTCTTCCGATGTTCTTATGAAGGCCTCGGCCTCTCTGTCCTGTTGTGGGCCCTCCAGAGGAACTGGTTGGCCCCTGTGTGAGACAGGAGGCTGGACTAGGTGGACCCTCACTGGTCTGATCCAGCAGGGCTCTTCCGATGTTCTCATGAAGGCCTCGGCCTCTCTGTCCTGTTGTGGGCCCTCCAGAGGAACTGGCTGGCCCCTGTGTGAGACAGGAGGCTGGACTAGGTGGACCCTCTCTGGTCTGATCCAGCAGGGCTCTTCCGATGTTCTCATGAAGGCCTCGGCCTCTCTGCCCAGTTGTTGGCCCTCCAGAGGAACTGGCTGGCCCCTGTGTGAGACAGGAGGCTGGACTAGGTGGACCCTCACTGGTCTGATCCAGCAGGGCTCTTCCGATGTTCTCATGAAGGCCTCGGCCTCTCTGTCCTGTTGTGGGCCCTCCAGAGGAACTGGCTGGCCCCTGTGTGAGACAGGAGGCTGGACTAGGTGGACCCTCACTGGTCTGATCCAGCAGGGCTCTTCCGATGTTCTCATGAAGGCCTCGGCCTCTCTGTCCTGTTGTGGGCCCTCCAGAGGAACTGGCTGGCCCCTGTGTGAGACAGGAGGCTGGACTAGGTGGACCCTCACTGGTCTGATCCAGCAGGGCTCTTCCGATGTTCTCATGAAGGCCTCGGCCTCTCTGTCCTGTTGTGGGCCCTCCAGAGGAACTGGCTGGCCCCTGTGTGAGACAGGAGGCTGGACTAGGTGGACCCTCACTGGTCTGATCCAGCAGGGCTCTTCCGATGTTCTCATGAAGGCCTCGGCCTCCTTGTCCTGTTGTGGGCCCTCCAGAGGAACTGGTTGGCCCCTGTGTGAGACAGGAGGCTGGACTAGGTGGACCCTCACTGGTCTGATCCAGCAGGGCTCTTCCGATGTTCTCATGAAGGCCTCGGCCTCTCTGTCCTGTTGTGGGCCCTCCAGAGGAACTGGCTGGCCCCTGTGTGAGACAGGAGGCTGGACTAGGTGGACCCTCACTGGTCTGATCCAGCAGGGCTCTTCCGATGTTCTCATGAAGGCCTCGGCCTCTCTGCCCAGTTGTTGGCCCTCCAGAGGAACTGGCTGGCCCCTGTGTGAGACAGGAGGCTGGACTAGGTGGACCCTCACTGGTCTGATCCAGCAGGGCTCTTCCGATGTTCTCATGAAGGCCTCGGCCTCTCTGTCCTGTTGTGGGCCCTCCAGAGGAACTGGCTGGCCCCTGTGTGAGACAGGAGGCTGGACTAGGTGGACCCTCACTGGTCTGATCCAGCAGGGCTCTTCCGATGTTCTTATGAAGGCCTCGGCCTCCCTGCCCTGTTGTTGGCCCTCCAGAGGAACTGGCTGGCCCCTGTGTGAGACAGGAGGCTGGACTAGGTGGACCCTCTCTGGTCTGATCCAGCAGGGCTCTTCCGATGTTCTCATGAAGGCCTCGGCCTCTCTGTCCTGTTGTGGGCCCTCCAGAGGAACTGGTTGGCCCCTGTGTGAGACAGGAGGCTGGACTAGGTGGACCCTCACTGGTCTGATCCAGCAGGGCTCTTCCGATGTTCTTATGAAGGCCTCGGCCTCTCTGTCCTGTTGTGGGCCCTCCAGAGGAACTGGCTGGCCCCTGTGTGAGACAGGAGGCTGGACTAGGTGGACCCTCTCTGGTCTGATCCAGCAGGGCTCTTCCGATGTTCTCATGAAGGCCTCGGCCTCTCTGTCCTGTTGTGGGCCCTCCAGAGGAACTGGTTGGCCCCTGTGTGAGACAGGAGGCTGGACTAGGTGGACCCTCACTGGTCTGATCCAGCAGGGCTCTTCCGATGTTCTCATGAAGGCCTCGGCCTCTCTGTCCTGTTGTGGGCCCTCCAGAGGAACTGGCTGGCCCCTGTGTGAGACAGGAGGCTGGACTAGGTGGACCCTCACTGGTCTGATCCAGCAGGGCTCTTCCGATGTTCTTATGAAGGCCTCGGCCTCCCTGCCCTGTTATTGGCCCTCCAGAGGAACTGGCTGGCCCCTGTGTGAGACAGGAGGCTGGACTAGGTGGACCCTCTCTGGTCTGATCCAGCAGGGCTCTTCCGATGTTCTCATGAAGGCCTCGGCCTCTCTGTCCTGTTGTGGGCCCTCCAGAGGAACTGGTTGGCCCCTGTGTGAGACAGGAGGCTGGACTAGGTGGACCCTCTCTGGTCTGATCCAGCAGGGCTCTTCCGATGTTCTCATGAAGGCCTCGGCCTCTCTGTCCTGTTGTGGGCCCTCCAGAGGAACTGGTTGGCCCCTGTGTGAGACAGGAGGCTGGACTAGGTGGACCCTCTCTGGTCTGATCCAGCAGGGCTCTTCTGATGTTCTCATGAAGGCCTCGGCCTCTCTGTCCTGTTGTGGGCCCTCCAGAGGAACTGGTTGGCCCCTGTGTGAGACAGGAGGCTGGACTAGGTGGACCCTCACTGGTCTGATCCAGCAGGGCTCTTCCGATGTTCTCATGAAGGCCTCGGCCTCCCTGCCCTGTTATTGGCCCTCCAGAGGAACTGGTTGGCCCCTGTGTGAGACAGGAGGCTGGACTAGGTGGACCCTCACTGGTCTGATCCAGCAGGGCTCTTCCGATGTTCTCATGAAGGCCTCGGCCTCTCTGTCCTGTTGTGGGCCCTCCAGAGGAACTGGCTGGCCCCTGTGTGAGACAGGAGGCTGGACTAGGTGGACCCTCACTGGTCTGATCCATCAGGGCTCTTCCGATGTTCTTATGAAGGCCTCGGCCTCCCTGCCCTGTTATTGGCCCTCCAGAGGAACTGGCTGGCCCCTGTGTGAGACAGGAGGCTGGACTAGGTGGACCCTCTCTGGTCTGATCCAGCAGGGCTCTTCCGATGTTCTCATGAAGGCCTCGGCCTCTCTGTCCTGTTGTGGGCCCTCCAGAGGAACTGGTTGGCCCCTGTGTGAGACAGGAGGCTGGACTAGGTGGACCCTCTCTGGTCTGATCCAGCAGGGCTCTTCCGATGTTCTCATGAAGGCCTCGGCCTCTCTGTCCTGTTGTGGGCCCTCCAGAGGAACTGGTTGGCCCGTGTGAGACAGGAGGCTGGACTAGGTGGACCCTCTCTGGTCTGATCCAGCAGGGCTCTTCCGATGTTCTCATGAAGGCCTCGGCCTCTCTGTCCTGTTGTGGGCCCTCCAGAGGAACTGGCTGGCCCCTGTGTGAGACAGGAGGCTGGACTAGGTGGACCCTCTCTGGTCTGATCCAGCAGGGCTCTTCCGATGTTCTCATGAAGGCCTCGGCCTCTCTGTCCTGTTGTGGGCCCTCCAGAGGAACTGGTTGGCCCCTGTGTGAGACAGGAGGCTGGACTAGGTGGACCCTCACTGGTCTGATCCAGCAGGGCTCTTCCGATGTTCTCATGAAGGCCTCGGCCTCTCTGTCCTGTTGTGGGCCCTCCAGAGGAACTGGTTGGCCACTGTGTGAGACAGGAGGCTGGACTAGGTGAACCCTCACTGGTCTGATCCAGCAGGGCTCTTCCGATGTTCTTATGAAGGCCTCGGCCTCCCTGCCCTGTTATTGGCCCTCCAGAGGAACTGGCTGGCCCCTGTGTGAGACAGGAGGCTGGACTAGGTGGACCCTCTCTGGTCTGATCCAGCAGGGCTCTTCCGATGTTCTCATGAAGGCCTCGGCCTCTCTGTCTTGTTGTGGGCCCTCCAGAGGAACTGGTTGGCCCCTGTGTGAGACAGGAGGCTGGACTAGGTGGACCCTCACTGGTCTGATCCAGCAGGGCTCTTCCGATGTTCTTATGAAGGCCTCGGCCTCTCTGTCCTGTTGTGGGCCCTCCAGAGGAACTGGCTGGCCCCTGTGTGAGACAGGAGGCTGGACTAGGTGGACCCTCTCTGGTCTGATCCAGCAGGGCTCTTCCGATGTTCTCATGAAGGCCTCGGCCTCTCTGTCCTGTTGTGGGCCCTCCAGAGGAACTGGTTGGCCCCTGTGTGAGACAGGAGGCTGGACTAGGTGGACCCTCACTGGTCTGATCCAGCAGGGCTCTTCCGATGTTCTCATGAAGGCCTCGGCCTCTCTGTCCTGTTGTGGGCCCTCCAGAGGAACTGGTTGGCCCCTGTGTGAGACAGGAGGCTGGACTAGGTGGACCCTCACTGGTCTGATCCAGCAGGGCTCTTCCGATGTTCTCATGAAGGCCTCGGCCTCTCTGTCCTGTTGTGGGCCCTCCAGAGGAACTGGTTGGCCACTGTGTGAGACAGGAGGCTGGACTAGGTGGACCCTCACTGGTCTGATCCAGCAGGGCTCTTCCGATGTTCTTATGAAGGCCTCGGCCTCCCTGCCCTGTTATTGGCCCTCCAGAGGAACTGGCTGGCCACTGTGTGAGACAGGAGGCTGGACTAGGTGGACCCTCACTGGTCTGATCCAGCAGGGCTCTTCCGATGTTCTTATGAAGGCCTCGGCCTCCCTGCCCTGTTATTGGCCCTCCAGAGGAACTGGCTGGCCACTGTGTGAGACAGGAGGCTGGACTAGGTGGACCCTCTCTGGATCAGACCAGTGAGGTCACCTGAACAACCTCCTGTCTCACAGTGACGGATTCTCTGGAGGCCAATAGCAGACCGAGGCCTTCATAAGACCCTGCTGGATCCCTAAGTCAACCTCCTGTCTCACGAGCTTAACCAGTTGGACAGAGGGGGCCGGAGCCTTCATGAAGAGCCGGAAGAACCTGCTGGATCAGACCAGTGGTGGTCCACCTCCTGTAATCCCAGCCTGGGAGACTGAGGCAGGAGAAGGCCGAGGTCATGAGAACATCGAGGAGACAGATCAAGGTCCCAGTGACCATGGCCTCCTGTCTCACGAGAGTTCTGGAGGCCCTGGCTAGGACAGAGGAGACCGAGGCCTTCAGAACATCGGAAGAACTATATGAATCAGACCAGAGAGGTCCACCTGGTATCAGCCTCCTGTCCTCACACACAGAGACCAGCCAGTTCCTCTGAAGCCTTCTTCATGGGAAGACCGAAGACATAGAATATCGGAAGAGGCTGCTATCAATGATGTCACCTAGTCAACTCCTGTCTCTGGGGGCAGCCAGTTCTGGGAGGTACAACAAGGCAAGTCGAAGACCTCATGAGAGCATCGGAAAACTACAGATCAGACCAGAAGGAGGGTCACCGCCTAGTCCCTCACAAATGTCTCCTGCAGTTCCTCTGGAGAGGGCTCAACCTCTTGGGCAGGGGCCGGGCCTTCTCGTATCGGAGGCCACTGCTGGATCAGCCAGTGAGGAGTTCACCTAGTCCCAGCCTCCTGTCTCACACAGTAACCAGTTCCTCTGGAATTTCTTCAAGACAGAGGAGGCCCGAGGCCTTCCTTCGGAAGAGCTACCAGGTCAGACTTCGAAGAAGTCCCTCTGTCTGGAGGAGCCCCCAACAGAACAGGCCGAAGACACTCAGCGAGAACGAGCAGAGCGCAGAGTCCAGCCTCCCTGTACTCACACAGAGAGCCAGCCAGTCTGGAGGAGCCTGGCAAGACAGAGGCCGGAGCCTTCATGGGGGCAGCTCAGGCCCCTGCTGGATCAGACCAGAGAAAGTCACTCTCCAGTTCCTCTGGAGAACCCCTGCTGGGACAAGGCGAGGCCTTCATGAGGAGCATCGGAGGATCAGACCAGAGGCTCACTGAGTCCAGCCTCCTGGTCTGCACAGGGGCCAACCCGGGGAAGGCCATCCTGCTAGAAAAGAGAAGGCAGGCCTTGTGACCCTGCCCAGTACACTTCCTGTCACAGCCAGTGAGGAGAACTCCAACAACAGGCTGGAGGCTGGCGTCTCCTGGAGGCCTCGGAGAGCTCCCTGTGGGCTCAGACCAGGGGCTCCTTCAGCAACCTCTCGCTCTTTCTGATGAACCCTGGAGGCCAATGAGTGAGGAGACAGAGACACCTAATGAACATGGAAGGCCCTGCTGAACCAGACAGTGATACCCAGTCACTCTGTCTAGAGCACTCCAGTCCTGGAGGCCAATAACCTTTGGCTGGAGGTGAGACCTCATGAACAACAGGAAGGCCCTCTTGACCAGGCTCGAGAATCACTATCTGGTCTGGAGGAACCACAGACTGAGAGGCAGGCCTTCTCAGGCAGAAGAGCCCTGCTGGATCAGACAGAGAGGGTCCACCTGAACCTCACTATACTTCGAAGCCAACCAGTTCCTGGAGAGCCCACTAGCTAGGACAGAGAGGCCGAACCTCATGAAAATTCCGGAAGAGCCCGCTGGGTCCATACATCCCCAATCTGCAGGGGCAACCGAGTTCTGGAGAATCCACAAGCAAGGCCGAGGCCTCGCTGAGAACATCGGAAAACCCTGCTGATCAGACTGGAAAGTCCACTAATCCAGCCTCACTATTCACAGAAGTAGCAGTTCCGGAGACCAATAACAGGGCAGGGAGGCAGGCCTTCATAGAACATCGGAGAATACAAGGCAGACACCTGAATCCAACCTCTAATCCCAGGGATAGCCAATGAATAGGACAAGGGTATGTGGAGAAACCTGCTGGGACTCCACAAGTCCAACCACCAATGCAGAAACCAACCAATTTGGTACAACACTGCAAGACAGAGAGGCCGGAGACCTCATGGCATCGAACCCTGCTGGATCAGACCAGAGAGGAAGTCCACCTGATCCAGCCTCTCTCTCACACAGAGAGCCAGCCAGTTCCTCTGGAAGGCAAGACAGAGAACTGTGACCTTCACTCTCCGGAAGAGCCTAACAGTCACACCGTGGTCACTACAATCCAGCCTCCTGTCTCACAGGGATAACCAGTTCTGGAAATTCTAACTGGGAACAGAGAAGGCCGAGGCCTCATGAAGACATCGGAAGGAAACCCCACACTGGATCAGGCAGAGAGTCCACCTGAATCAACCTCTGGCTGAGAACCAGTTCTCTGGAGAACCCAGCTGGGCGGGCCTTCATGGAGCCCCTGCTGGATCAGACCAGTGGTACAGATCAACCTCCTGTCTCACACGAGGCCAGCCAGGGAATTCCCTGGAGAACCTAGCTGCTGAGAGGCCGAGGCCTTCATGGGCCCATCGGAGAGCCCTGCTGGGTCCAGCCAGTGGTCACCCTGATCCAACCTCCTGTCCCCAAAGAGAGACGGAGAGACAACAACCTGGGCAGAGGGCCGGAGCACTTCATGTGACATCGAAGAGCCACCGAGACAGTGAGATAATCAGCCTCCTGTCTCACCGCGAGGCCCACAGGACAGAGGCCGGGAATATGGTATGCGGAAGAGCCCTGCTGGGTCAGACCAGTGAGGAACTAATCCCTCTCTACCTGAGAACCAACCTGGAAGCCTAATTTGGGAAGGCCGGGCCTCATGTATGTCTGCTCAGACCGATGTCCCTGAATCCAGCCTCCTGTCTCACACCTGCCAGCCAGTCCTGGGAGCCCACAACTGGACTGAGCCGGGCCTCATCCATCGGAAGCCCTGCTGGATCAGGCTTCCGAGTGAAGTCCACTAGTCCAGCCACTGTCCACACGAAATTCAGCCAGTTCTCTGGAGGGGCCCCTGGCAGAGAGGCCGAGGCCTTCATGCTCCGGAAGAGCCCTGCTGTAGGCAGTGTGCTGTCACAGGCAGCCAGTCCCTGGAGGGCCCACAACAGACAGAGAGACTGTAGTCAGACACAATGAAAGTCAGCTCACACAGGCAGCAGTCCTCTGGGAGAACTCTTCAGCAGAGAGGCAGGCCTTCAGCTGTCGGAAAACCCCTGCTGGATCAGACCAGAGAGGTCCACCTAGTCCAACCTCCTGTCTGACCAACCAGTCTGGAGGCCACAACAAGGACAGAGGGCCGGGAGCCTCATGAGAACATCCCGGAAAACCCCTGCCAGATCCAGACCAGTGGCATCCAACCTCTGTCACACGAAGCCAACATTCTGGGAAGCCTTCTTTGGACAGAGGCCGAAGACCTTCATAAGAACATCGGAAGGCCTGCTGGATCAGACCGAGTGTCTCTGTCTCACACAGAGGTAGCACCAGTTCCTCTGGAGATACTAGGCAGAGAGTCAGAGCCTTAAAGAACATCAGAAAGAACCCTGCTGGGACAGGGAGAGATGCAGTCCAGCATCCTGTCTCACACAGAAACCTGGATTCCTCTGGAAGGACAGGGCATGAGGGCCCGGGCCTTCCCCTGGTGCCTTCTGGCTCTAGGATTCAGAGGCTTGTGCCTCTGAAAGCGAAGTTTACTAGTCACCATTGTTTGTAGCCACGGATGGACTCTCTTCTTGGGATCTAATCACTTTTAAAGCCGACCTCTGTGAGCTAATATATCTCTGGCCTTTAAAACATTCCCATGTACCTTCCTTGCTGTTTTCATGTTTGCTTAATATTTACTCTTGCTGTCATTGTTGGGCAAGTTGAGCAATATTTATCCTGTATGTTACAAACGCTGAAAAGGAAAAAATTGAACACAAAAATTTTAACAACTAAAACAAAAAGTGTTGCTAATAGCAACTTCTTACCTGCTGCGTTTCCTGAATCTCAGACTGTTCTGGTGACCCCAGTTGCCAGCCTCCCAGGCACTGGCTGGAATCTGGAATTACTGATCTCAGACGGCAGAGATCAATTCCAATATTATAATTCCAGCTGGCCCTCCCAAATCTCCAGAGCCAGATATGGCGGGGCCTAGGTGGCGGCTCCGCTCTGGTGGAATGGGCTCCCTAGGAAGAATCAGAGCCCTGCGGGATTGCCTACGGGCTCACCGAGGCCAAAGCAGTGAGACTGAGAACAACACGCACACTGGAACTGTTGAAGCCTATATTTGGCAACCCTCTAGGACATCATATAATCTCAAGAAAATTTGACTGAAGTGGAGAACTAAAGACAATTTCTGGGCAGAGAGCACTTGCAGGATGTTCAGCACAGCTCCCAAACTGGCCACGCCTTGGAACTCATTAACATAAGAATACACCCAACAGCAGAAACTCATTTGGATTAACTACATTAGAGGCATGATAACCTAACAGCAAAGGAGTTCCTGCTTCTAGCCCTGGAATTTGTTTTTAACAAACAAGGTAAAACAGAATAAGAAGCAAAGGTGGGTGTGGCTGGATGACCTCGGGTAGCTAGGTGTGGCCTGCTAATGGTAATCCCGTGTAATAATAATACTGTGGGGACTCTGCAGATGGAAATTTGGTGGCCTGTTATGCTAATGAGTTCCTGCTGGGCTTTCACAAAGCCCTGGAGCAATAACTTGTGCCTCTAATAGTATTGATACTAGCCCTTTGTTATGTTTTATGAATTTTAGCATTTGTCTACTTTGAATGGTGATGTTGTTGGAATTTTAATCACTACTATTGTAATTTTCTGCTGGCCTAGGCAAGCCTGAGCTTGGCAGCTGAAATTTATTCAAATCGTCAAATCAAATCAAGTCCCTCCCTTCAACCCTCTTCAGGCTCCACCCCCAAATTCAGGTATTTGCCTGGACCACCTTGCATTCTATTCTACTCTTCCCAGAGTGTCTGTCAATCCACATCAGCCTTGAAGTCCCAGATAGTACTGAAAGGAACTGCCTGGAGTACGGCATCCAATCAGATAGCACCATCCCGGCAATAAACCTCATAGATCTTGAAAGGTAGCTGAAATGGATCCCTCCTTAGAACCTTCTCTGCTGGACATCCGCATGCATTATGACGACATAGACCGACATCATTAACAAAGTAACTATTTTATTTACGTAAATTTGAATTTGCAGTAGGCAAGTTGCAGAGCGAGGAGGAAGAGCAAGCGTGGCTGTACGCGTCGTGGCAGGCGCAGATAATCTGAAGAATTGGATGCCATACCCAAAGGTGTCTCAGAGCTGACTCACTCCCCTGGCAGACACCCATGTAGTAAGTTGGATTCTCACTACCGAAGTAGAGGCGATTTTACAAACTCACTCCCCTCCCACAACCTGGTAGAAGAAGAGAGATTCCTTCTCTGCCTCCTTGCAAAGAAGTCTCAGAGCTTACAAACTCCTTTCCCGCCTCCCCCTCCCACAGCAACTATGGAACAGACTGAAATATGACAGAAACTGCTCAAGAACAGCTCTTATCAAACTAGCAACTGCCATCGTAACCAGGTGCAAGTGAGAGTGGAATCAAACCTGTTCTCAGATTAAATCTCTTTTCTTCAGAACTGATTACCTCCACATGCAGCTGCTGGAGCTGACAGTCCCAGTCCCAATCCCTTAATCCAAGCAAAGCTATTGAAACCATTTGCTACAGAGCAACCCTATGGCTTCTGCAGAAAACCCGAAAAGTTCAATTTGGGCAGACAGCGTAGAGAACAGAGAGACAGACAATCTTCTGGTTATCGTGGGTGCCAACTCCAACTTGAAATTCTGGAGATTTGAAGTCGGCCTGTGGAAACTGGTGAAACCCGGCACATGGAAACAAATTAGCAAGAAAACCTCTCTTTACAGTGAAATTACTGTGCCTGCATGTGTTCCATGGAAGTCACGGCTGAGCAGCGACCCCTAGTAGAGATTTGGACGTTTCAGAGGCAGCTGCCTGGTATCCTTGAATCTCCCTTGGGGGTGACCCTGCTACTTCTGGCAGAGACAGAGCTGCCCAGGCATAAAATGAATGCCAGCCTGACAGCCGAGGTGCTGAGCTGGAAAATTCCCTCAAGATGAGGTAAATTTAGAAGGGTGGGATCAGGGAAGGGAAGGACCTCGGGGAGTAGAGCCACAGTGACCCTCAGGCTGGCAATCCCAGGTAGGCCGCCAGGCGACCTGGAGATCCTGCCATTATTTCTCCAGACTGAAATGAAGATGGCTGCTGAGTGGGTATTATACCCCTGCCAGGTCCCCTCCCCAAACGTGGCCCCCCGGAGCTCCACTGGAATCTCAGGAGAACAGGCCAAGCTGGCTATTTCAATTAGGCCTTGTCCTCTGTCATCTGCAGGGTTCTTTTGTAAACCCAGCAAAATTTTAATAATAGGCCACACCTCGATAGCATAGGCCACTCCCTTGACAACACAACATGGCATCTGTTAGGCCACACATGTCTCCAAGTGTGATCCAGCATCCGCCTCTGCACTCTTATTCATTGACAATGATCAAAACAGGGCTTGCCAGCAGAATAACATGCCAGGCCACACACTTGAAATGTAACCAATCCGAAATTGACCTGTTATACTATGGTCCCTTGCTGGGTGTCTTTCTTGGAACTCCGTTCCTACCCCAAAACCAGCGTGTCCATCTGGAAATCAGTTGTAATTCTGGGAAATCTCAAGCCTAGGGTGAGCAGCGCTTCTCTTTTGTCTTCACAGATGAGATCCTTACTTGAACGTAACAGAAGATGCATTGTAGCCGAGACCCTGGGAAAATACGTTCCGTCCTCGGCAGGATCCGCAACAGAGAATTATTCATTTGTCTGTCGTCTTCTCAGCAGTGCTGTTCTGTCAATCTTGATAGAAAACATGCAACAGCAATGAATAAACATGAGACAGATGCACACAAAGCTGCCTTCTGATCGAGCTGTTAATTCTTCGAATCTATGTCTTCTCCAGGCTTGGCAGCGGCCTCCCGGGGCTCAGGGAAAGTCTTGCATCACTGAATACCTGTGCTGCAGAGGCGTAGGGGTGGCTTAGGCTTCACAGTCAACTCATTCCCCTCTCCACATGGATTTATTACCCCCACCCAGCCACTGCAAAGGTGTCTCAGGCAACACAGACTCCTTTCCTTCTCCTCCCCACAACAGACGCCCTGTTTGGTGCTCAGTGGTGGAAATGCGGAGCTCTGGGAGAACATTTTGGTTCCCCACTCCTCCCCTTGCACCTGCAGTCCTTCTGTATTCTCTCAAGGTCTGTCAAGTCAACTAATGAGGAGAAGAGGAGGAAAAGGAGTTTGTAAGCCCTCTTTAGTAAAGAGGCAGGGCTCTCATTATCTATGAATTGTTATGAAAATTTTGCTCAAGCTGCTCTGGAGTAGCTTAATCTCCTCATGACCTCTCACCTCCTCCTCCTCCTCTTCTTCTTCTTCTTCTTCTTAAAATTTAGGTGGGTTGAAGAGCTTCCTGGCAGAGCTTCTTCTTTCAGAACAGCAGAAGCAGACACCAGCAGGTGCAGATGGATGAGTGTTCTCTGTTGTGCGCTTCACCTACTCACTATTTCCCCCGCCATTTGTAATAGGCATTCTGCATCTACAACAAATTACATTTCACATTTAATAATAGATACATCATGTGAAGAAAGGCAAACATCTTTCAAAACTTTCACTGCAGACTTCCTTTACCCTCACTCCCACCCTCTGCCAATTCTGCGAAAGAGAAATCAAGATACATATGCAGAACACATTTAAGGAGCAAGAAATCCCTATTGATTGATAACTGCTTCATACCTGAAAGCTGAGATTTGCCGGCCTCTGTCTTTGGAGAAGAGGAAGAAAACAAGGCAAGGAGGAAATAGCAGAGAGTGGGCTTAGCGCTTATCTCGCAAACAATTCTACTTTGGGAGAAGAATGCGAAAAACACAGTGTGCTGGAGCGATACTGAATCCCTGAAATGCGAAACCCAGAAAATCCCAATATGGGAGGCGGGATGGGAAATAGGATAACTCAGAGACTGAGACAATACGGGTGCAGAAGGGCCTTACTACTGAATCATTTAAACGTTGAGTATTAACTTGGAATCTGCATACAAAGCAGTGTTCTACCATAGCCTGCACTAAATGAAGCTACCTGATTCTGTCCCTCAAGATTCAGTATTGAGTGCTCCGACAAACCTTGATCTCCAGGATGCAGATAACATCATCTACCATTATTTTAACCTTTTGAAATCAAAACCAGCTCGGCAGATAGTTTTATATCTGAGACTGGAATATAATCAACTAACCCCACAGATAAATATGGCAATCCTCTGAAACTAGCTGCTAAGGCAGGAAGGCAGAGAGATCCAGCCCTTCACTACCCAAAGTCTCAGAATTACCACTCCCTCCCACTGGCAGAAACACACACCTGTAGATGCCTGAGAAAACTTGTGGCATCACTACAGAGTGGACACACTGCACAAAAATCTGCTACCACCAGAACAAAAATTCCAAATCCTCTCTTTAATAAGAATGACCACAAAACCTGGGCAACGAGAAAAATTTATTTCTGGGAATGGTACAAACAAAGAATGATTTATAAATGGGCATTTCTCAGTATTTTTAACTGTTGTTGATGAAGAAACTTCTTCTGCTAACTGTAAACTGGCATTTTGTCTCTCAAACATCAAACTCCCACTCTGACAGGCAATCTCTTTCATACACAAAATAGCCACTGAAGACACGCATGTATTCACACAGAATCAACCATTTGATCCCTGGCCACACAGGACAGGCACTGGCATACAGACTCTTGCACAAAATAGTCACACAGACTTTAAATTTCACGAATTCCACTGTCTGCACACAGGAGCTGCTCAAGCACCTCCATCCCTCAGGTCATCAGCGGATCCTCACGCCTCACCATATCATTCTTCATACTGCAGTCACACTAAACATTTAAAGAAACACACACAAACATGAAATCATTACAGGAAGCTGCTGAGAGTTGCTCTTGAGGCTCTGAAAGAGCGTGTGACTGACAAAGGTGGAGAGTGAGGAATCAAGCCCAGTTCTCCCAGATTAGAGTCTGCGCCCTAACCCTTCCACCAAACTGCTCAGATGGCTGGAATAGATGTGCAGACTCTAATTGCTCTGGAGAGACTTGGTGCATTCCTGCCCTCCCACATTACGTAGCCTTGGGTCAATCCTTCTCAAACTCTCTCAACCCAGGGTGTCTACTGTGGGGAAGAGGAAGGCAGTATAGCGAGCAAAGGATTATATAAAACCAACTCTTTCTTCTTCACCCCCCAAGTTGTGAGCAAATTAAAGGAGGCCTGTGTGTCTCCCTTAAGGCAAGGACAGGAGTTTTAAATAAATTAGGCAGTATAACTGCAACCTAAACATGCAGCGGCTACCCCGTCACTTCACCTCTCTCCCTGATGCGGCCTCCATTGTGCAACAAATTCAAAACTGGAGTTCTCGGTCTACCCTGCTCCCCAGATGCTCCACTGACGTAGTATCCCGACACTACCTACTGGAACACTGCAACAGTATTTCCAAAACTGATTAACCAGGTCATGTCCTGTGGCAACCTCCCTGGAGACTAGCAGCGCCCTAAGCGTCGGCCCACAATAAAACCAGACCAAGCATATCCCAGGATCCACTCCCGCTGACACACGCCCCATCTCTCGGCGAAAAACTACAGCAGCTGCATTGCGTCACCAACGCCTTGCCAGTAAATGCGACACCAGCGCAGTATATACATGGCTTATTTGTCTCGAGGAGATGTGGTACCCCAAAGATAATCCTTATGCCAGCAGCATCAATTTGTGGGCTGAGAATACTTAACTGGTTTCAAAGGTGCAGCGTAGCACCTAGCGAGAGTACGAGCCGTCTACATGTGCTTTAACCGCAGCAGTGACCACCCGACTGGATCCTAGACCGACTGATACTATGCAAACCTTGCCACTGTCAGTGGGGCATGAAGGGAAGTCTCGGCTGTGGAGAAGTGCAGTGAGGAGGAGGCAGAAAGGAAGAAGTAGACCCCTCGAAGTGTTCCAGGCCATGCATGTAGACTTAAGTGGTAGCGTGCAGACAAGTGAGGACTTGCCACCCGGCTGATTCTATCAATATCTTTGTAGCTGTGTACTTTGAATGCACTGCTGTAATGCACAGCTCCGTTTTTAGAACTGCAGCATTATTTCTGTTGACAGTGAAGATTAATTAATTGAAGAGATGCCTTTATAATTCGATATAACACTCTCTGCAGAAACCTTTTCCCCTTGGCGTGTTATCAGAGGCATTGACGACAATAGAGCAATGTTCTCAGGATGATTAAAGTCTTTAAATCTGTAGACGTGAGCTAAACAATGTCTATTCCAATCGGATTCAAATGGCAATTTCCACACTTTATGCCATTCTTTGACAGGAAAGGGGTGTGCTGTAGTCCTGCCACTGTATGTACTAGTGCAGCCGGAACTGTAGAATGCAAATTCAGATTTTGGGAGCCGCAAGGGTAGTCAGGGGTTCCAGAGGCAGGTTTGCCAGAGGTCAGAGTCAGGCAGCAGATCCAGATCAGGGTGGTCAGCCCGTAATAGGGTACTGGAGACACTGGGAACCGACTAGTGAGGGGCCACGCTCCCTCCCCCACAACATGGAGGTGTCCCTTCAGGCCCCAGTGCCTGCAGTGCACACCAGCTTGGCAGCACCTGGCTCCCTCACAGACTGAAACCAAGATGCTGGCAGCATTTAGCCACTCTGCCGCGCATGGACCCGTGATGCAGGCACTGGCAACCACACCTGGCATTAGAGAAAAGCGCATGCCACAGCAACTTCTACTGCTGTGGCTAACACAGCAAGCATCTACTTTGCAGATGCTCTGCCTGCAAATGCACATGCTACTGCTTCTCCTGTACCGCCCTTATCTCCCCGCCAACAGGCACTATTAGCCCCATAAGCCACTAGAGCCAGGCCCAGTGGATTCACTGACCTCTGAGCGCAATTTCCAGTGGTCCAGTGGCAGCAAGGTCAGTGGTTCAGTAGCAAAGTGTACTTGTTGCATCCACTAAACTGCTGCTTCTCCTGGCTGATTTTATAGCCAGGGTTTAACGAGCCACACCCCAGCCAATTCCTTGGCAGTCATCCTGGAAACTACTCTCCCATCTCGTCAGTTGACAGCTGATGATGGGCCATGAGTCTCGCAGTCTTCCTTCTTTCCTGCAACTCAGCATGCCTCTGACAGTGTCGGCACTGTAGGGACGTGGGTGAGCTAGATGGACTGGGAGTGGCTTCTGAAGACTTGCTTACTGCTTCAGAGCTACAAGGCAATGGCTCAGTTCCAGCTGTAGGCTGTGACTTTTGATCAGTTGGTAACCTGATCTCTTATTGCTCTCCTCCTGGTTCAGAGCCAGTTGCAGCCTGTTGTTCGATTACTGGCTCAGGGCTAGCTTGCAGGCAGCTCTTGGTCTGAGGAATCTGTGTCGTCACTGAGCACAGACTGACTTATGACACCCCATTCTAAACTACTGAGAGTTTTATCTCATTGGGTTAAATATAAAAAATAAAATAAAATCATTTGCCTTGGAAGCACAGAATCTTTACGCAGTATCCCCGATTCTTCACATTTCCTGGTTAAAGGAAAAAGCTGTTCAAACAAATTACAAAGAGGATCTGACTCCAATGGTAAAAACAGAAAGAAATTTTACTTACAAAAAGAGAAGCACATCCTACATGACATTTTTTTGTAGAAAAGCCCAGCAGGAACTCATTAGCATAATAGGCCACACCCAACAGCAGAAACTCATTAGCATATTAGGCCACACCTCTGATGGCACAGCTCATTCGTGTATTAGGCCACACCCCCATGTTACCAGAAGTGTGGTCATCCAGCCACACCCACCTTTTGCTTCTTATTCTGTTTACCTTGTTTGTTGTCAGAATCCAGGGCTTTTTTTGTAGCAGGAACTCCTTTGCATGTTAGGGCCACACACCCCTAACGTAGCCAGTCCTAATGAGTTTCTGTTTTGGGGTGTGGCCTGTTATGCTAACAACTTTTGGGCGTGCCCTTTGGGCATGGCCAACTCAGGAGCCAGCCGGAACTCTGTCTCCTGTGCGTTCCTGCCTCAAAATAGCCCTGAACACAACCAATTTAAAGAATTCTCCTTAAAGACCTCCTGGGCACATCCTGATACTGGGCCGGCCACCGTAAGTCCTAGTCTGGGAGTCACGGTTCTGAGACCTCTTTGGCTTATGCTCAAGGTCTGATGCCTCTGGCCAAAATTCGAGTCCAGTGGTACCTTTGGTCCTTGCATCTTTCAAAACACCTTTATTATGCCACGTGCTAAGTTGCCACTCACCCTCTTCCTGTATGGATGGACCAGTAACTTCCATTTCGATGTATCTGAAGAAGTGTGCGTGCATTCGAATGCTTATACCCCAGAATAAAACTTTGTCGGTCTTCAAGATTCCCCTGGACTCAAACTTTGTTCTGCTGCTTTGGACCGACACGGCGAACCACCGTAATCTAGCCTCTCTGGGTCAAAGTTCTGGTAAGCAGAGGAGAAAACAAAGCTCAGCCGCTGCTAGAAGGATCTTTATATTTATTTATACTTTAGATTGCTGAACTGCCCAGTCCCTGAATACACAGGACTCTGACTGATTTACATCCAACTTCCTCCCCTGCTGCTGTCCCAGTTATTCGCCCATTGCTCCGTATACGACAGAAGAGTGAGTGCTGTGGTCTTTGCGTGTTGACGGCACTGTGGTCAGGTCAGCTTGGCATGACGGGGCATTGCCATGACCCCTCTTTGCAGCTCTCCAGGGTCTCAGGCAGAGGTCTTTCCCATCACCACCTAACTGGTTCCTTTTAACTGGAGGTGCCGGGGATCGAACCTGGGACCTTCTGCATGCCAAGCAGAGGCTCTGCCACTGAGCCACAGCCCCTCTTCACAGCTCTCTGGGGTCTCAGGCAGAGGTCTTTCCCATCACCTCCCGCCTGGTCCTTTTAACTGGAGGTGCCAGGGGACTTGAACCTGAGACCTTCTGCATGCCAAGCAGAGGCTCTGCCACTGAGCCACAGCCCCTCTTTACAGCTCCTCCAGGGTCTCACATCGACTCCTTTACCATTACAGATACATTTGGGGATGCCTATGGAAAACCAGCTCACAAGAACACGTGATGATGCTGCATGCTAAGATCGGACCATCCATCCATCAAGATCAGTATTGCCCTACTCAGACTGGCAGCAGCTCTCCAGGGTCTCAGGCAGAGAGGTCTTTCCCATCACCTGCTACCTGATCCTTTTAACTAGAGATGCCAAGGGACTGGACCTGGGACCTTCTGCATACCAAGCAGAGGCTCTATCAGTATTGCCTGCTCTGACTGGCAGCCGCTCTCCAGGGTCTCACATCTTTCACATCACCTACTGCCTGGTTCGTTTAACTGCAGATGCCAGGGATTGAACCTGGGGCCATCTGTCGCCAAACGGAGGCTTTCACATTACTCACCTGCACCTGATCCTTTTTAACTGGAGATGCCAGGGACTGAACCTGGGACCTTCTGCATACCAAGCAGAGGCTCTATCCAGTGATTGCCTGCTCTGACTGGCAGCCACTCTCCAGGGTCTCACATCTTTCACATCACCTACTGCCTGGTTCATTTAACTGCAGATGCCGGGGACTGAACCTGGGACCTTCTGGATACCAAGCAGAGGCTCCATCAGTATTGCCTGCTCTGACTGGCAGCCACTCTCCAGGGTCTCACATCTTTCACTCACTTACTGCCTGCTTCATTTAACTGCAGATGCCGGGGACTGAACCTGGGACCTTCTGGATACTAAGCAGAGGCTCCATCAGTATTGCCTGCTCTGACTGGGAGCCGCTTTCCAAGGACTCAGGGGTCTTTCACTGCCTGGTTCATTTAACTGCAGATGCCGCGGATTGAACCTGGGACCTTTTGCATGCCAAGCAGAGGCTATTTCACATTACCCGCTACCACCTGATCCTTTTTAACTGGGGATGCCAGGGACTGAACCTGGGACCTTCTGGATACCAAGCAGAGGCTCTATCAGTATTGCCTGCTCTGACTGGGAGCTGCTTTCCAGGGTCTCAGGGGTCTTTCACTGCCTGGTTCATTTAACTGCAGATGCCGGGGATTGAACCTGGGACCTTTTGCATGCCAAGCAGAGGCTATTTCACATTACCCGCTACCACCTGATCCTTTTTAACTGGGGATGCTGGGGACTGGACCTGGGACCTTCTGCATACCAAGCAGAGGCTCTATCAGTATTGCCTGCTCTGACTGGCAGCCGCTCTCCAGGGTCTCACATCTTTCACATCACCTACTGCCCGGTTCATTTAACTGCAGATGCCGGGGACTGAACCTGGGACCTTCTGGATAGCCGCAGCCTCTCTGCAATCTCAGCTGCTTCCCCATTTCAGTACTTGCGCACCAGAGTTCTGATAGCCTCTTAGCCATAAGAGGCACTGCTGTCCCCAGTTCCTCTTGCGCATAGCTGCAACCGGACCCGAAATCCCCCTGCCTCCGAAACAAGGGAATCGAAACCGTTTCTTCCCAGCCCATTAACGCGCATAGCATTGTTCTTAGATGTCACACTGCGCCGGCAGTTCTGCCGAACACAGGAAGAGCCCTGCTGGGTCGGCCCCGAGTCCACCCAGTCCAGCATCCTGTTTCTCACAGTGCCCAGGCTGGGTACAAAGGCAACAGTGCACCCTTCCCCTTCCCAGCAACTGGTATACTGCCTGTTCCAACGGAGGTTCCCTTACTGTGGCTGCGGTCACACACACAAAATAACCCGGTTTTTTTATTATTATTATTTTTATGCACCCGCAACTCACAGAACACAAACCACCACTGAGTAAAACCGGGATTCATCACAGATTACTTCCATAGTTCCCCAGACCAAAAGACTTTGGATGCATAGTTCAGACATTCTTATCTAACCAGTCATAAAACCTCGACCAGATATTTTGAAAAATACTATTTTCCCTTCCGTGCAGCTTCATCGTAAGGTTATCAAGTTCAACCACGTCCATGATTTTGCCAATAAAGCCGTGCCTGCAAGGTAGTTCTTCTTTTCCCCAGAATTTTGCCAGTAATATCCTTGCCGCTGTTAACAAGCGCAACACGAAATATTGTGCATCTTTCTGCAGATCGCTCGGTAGAATATTAAGCAAGAAAATGTCAGCCGCTAAAGGTATCTTAATGTCAGTTATTTGACATACACTCATTTGGAGCTGCGGTGGCTCAAGTGGTTAAGACGCTGAACTGCAGGCTATGGAAGGTCAGTAGTTCAGCAGTTCCAAGACCCAGGTGCTGCAAGACGGAGTGAGCTCCGTCTCTAGTTCCAGCTCCTGCCAACCTAGCAGTTCGAAAGCAAGAAATTCCAAGTAGATAAATAGGTACCACTCGGTGGGAAGGTAACAGCGTTCCGTGCGCCTTGGTGTTTAGTCATGCCGGCCACATGACCACGGAAATGTCTTTGGACAGCGCTGGCTCTTCGGCTTGGAAACGGAGATGAGCACCGCAACCCTAGAGTCGGATTTGACTGGCTTTCGAGCAAGGGAACCTTTGCCTTTACTTTACCATATGAATTTCCTTCCAAAAATTCTTAAGCTTACTACATGTCCACCAAGCATGATAGAAAGAGTGCACACTGGATTTACATTTCCAACATTGATTGAAGGAAGAGGGATATATACGGGCAAGTCTATCCGGTGTTAAATACCAGCGATGGAACATTTTTTAAAAAAATTCTTTCAGCGGTATCGCTTTCAAATATTTGGCTTGCCCAAAGTCATCCAGCAGCTGCAAGTGGAGGAGTGGGGAATCAAACCCGGTTCTTCCAAATTAGAGTCCGCGCACTTAACCACTACACCAAACTGGCTGCAGTTTGATGTGAAAGACCTCCGCCTGAGACCCTGGAGAGCTGTAAAGAGGGGCCATGGCAATGCCCCGTCATGCCAAGCTGACCTGACCACAGTGCCGTCAATATTTCAAATATGGGAGGATACCATACCTTCTCCCAGTTATTTAAATCGATAGAATATCCCATGTTCATAGCCCATTTTATCATGGCCACTTTAACCCTCTCGTCCTCTATTCTGTAATCTACCAACAATTTACGTATAAGTTTACTGTCAGGACCTGTCAGGATTTTATCAAGTTCTGACCATTTTACGACAAACCCAGTTTGTTTATCTCTAGAGAAATAACCCACATTCAAACCGGATTTTTTTTCTGTGTGTGCTGGCAGAATCCAGTTGGCCTAAGTCTGGCCCATTCCGTAAAACCCTCTCCTGTCTAGAATGGAGTTCCTTAAATAAAAGGACTCATGTTAGATCCAGGTGGTCAGGCATGTTGGCCTGAAGCAGTGCAACAAATTTAGAGTCCAGTGGCACCTTTAAGACCAACCATGGTTTATTCAAGGTATGAGGTCATGCCTTGAATAAACCTTGGTTGGTCTTAAAGGTGCCATTGGACTCTAAATTTGTAGGAGTCATGTTAGTTTGCAAAGATAAAAGGCTCCGTGTGTCGAACAGCCCACACTAACTGGATGAGCTGTGCTGCGTTGCAGGCCTTCAGCCCTCTGCTAACCAACTAATCCAACACCTTGCTCACAAGCACGCACTGTTGTAACTAGACTTCTTCCACCCAGGGAAAGAGCCTCTACGCCCTCCTCCTCTGATCTGTTGTTGAAATTCTGCAGATGTCTTGTTCCTTCTGAGCAGCTCTTGAGCAATAAACTTCCAAGGTTGCATGCCTTTTTCGTCTCCTTCCTCCTCCTCCTCCACCAGTCCCACTTCTTCCGTTTTCTGTGATTTTACCCCATAAGGTAAAGGTAAAGGTTCCCTTGCTCGAAAGCCAGTCAAATCCGACTCTAGGGTTGCGGTGCTCATCTCCGTTTCAAAGCCGAAGAGCCAGCACTGTCCGAAGACATTTCCGTGGTCATGTGGCCGGCATGACTACTAGCAAACAAAAAATGCACCTTCTGAAGAACTTCCCTGCAGATAGGCAACCTGGGGTTACGTATCGATTGGCCAGATTTGGCTGGCTTGCTACAAGAGCTAGAAAATCCTTACTAGCTCAGGCAGAAAATGGTTAAGGTATCTCTTTGCCAATCGTTTTGTATTTTAAAAATCCCCAAGATTTTAAATTGTATTTTACAGGGCTATTTTTGGGCAGGAACGCACAGGAACAGCGTTCCAGATTGCTCCCGAGTTGGCCATGCCCAGCAGGAACTCATTAGCATAATAGGCCACACCCAACAGCAGAAACGCATTAGGATTGGCTACATGAGGGTGTGTGGCCTAACATGCAAAGGAGTTCCTGCTACAAAAAAGCTCTGGGTTTTGACAACAAACAAGGTAAACAGAACAAGAAGCAAAAGGTGGGTGTGGCTGGATGACCACACTTCTGGCAACATGGGGTGTGGCCTAATAGGCTAATGAGCTGTGCTGTCAGGGGTGTGGCCTAATAGGCTAATACGTTTTGGGTGTTGGGTGTGGCCTATTATGCTAATGAGTTCCTGCTGGGCTTTTTCTACAAAAAAGCCCTGGTATTTTACCCTTATTTCATTGTTGTTTTTAATCACCTTGTGGTGTTAAATTCTATACTAATTGCTGGCTTTGGCCGTGAATAACATCCGCATTCGATACACACCCCACTGCCACTCACACTTAGTTTTCACATCTGTTTGTTAACTCGTTCCTTATCTGAATGCTAATCTGCTGCTGTTCACAGGTCTTCATAATTGCTTTTAATAAGATCTTAGCTAAAGAATGTGGAGTCTTGTGAGCAAAAATTCTCATTTGTGAGTTACTGGCATTAAAGTTGTGTGAGTGAGCGATTTGGCTACTGCATAAATTAGTTTGCTCCTTCTTGAGCTAAGACAAAAAGTGTGAGCCGGAGGCTAAAAAAACTGTGAGCTAGCTCACACTAACTCAGCTTAGAGGGAACACTGACGTATTGTTCAGTCACTGACTCTAATTAGCCCTTCCTGGCAACTATCCACCCCATTCTCTCTACCTATATGTAACAGTTGAGGAAGTCTTGTTTCAATATATCTGAAAAAATGTGCACTTATACGGAAGTTTCTGCCCAGAATTTAGCTTTGTGGGTCTTAGAGACGCCATTGGGACTCAGACTTTGTTCTGTTGCTTCGGACAAACAGGGACGAACACTTGAATCTATCTTATGGCTTAATGAGCTTTATAGTGATATGCACAGGTGCATTGCAAAACTGCAGTCCAGGCATGCATGCCAGCCTCCAGGTGGGACCTGGGGATCCCCAGCGTTACAGCTCATCTCCAGACTACAGAGATCAGTTTCCCTGGAGGAAATGGATGCTTTGGAAAGTGGACTCTCTGGCCTTGTACCCCACTGAGGTCCCTGTCCTCCCCAGGCTCCATAGCCAAATCTCCAGAAGTTTCCCAGCCTGAATGGGGCAACCCTAACCCTCATCCCCCGCCAGTGGCCACATCACTCTGGCTGGCCAGCCGCTCACCCTAAGCCTCTGTACCACCTGTCCTGAAATCTTTTATATATGCTTGTATATGAGATGCGGAGTTCCATGACGGAAGAGGTGCCAAAAAAAGAAAAGCCAGAGCTTGCGAGAAGCCAGTCACATCGTTCCAAAGCAATATTCCCAAACAAAAGAGAGATACACCTTGACACAGAGAGTACTCCAGCTTTCTGTGTCATACCTCTGAGGATGCCAGTCACAGCTGCTGGCGAAAGCGTCAGGTCCTACAATGCCAAGACCACGGCCACGCAACCCGGAAAATCTACAGCAACTATATTCCTTTCCTCTCCACTGCTAGTTTCTTGCCAGAAACCCCCCTCCAGCTGCCCCCTCCCCGGGAAAAAAAACAGATGGTTACCTGCAAGTTTTCCTTAGCAGGAGTATAAGGCAAGGGTTAAGTTCCCTTCTTTCTTCCCCTGACCATAAAGCAATCTTGATAAAGCAGCTCAAATTGCAAAGGAAGAAAGTGGGTGGTGGGGGGGAGAGACGCACCAGCCGGGCTTACACCTGCCTTCAATGCAACTGCTTATTCCCTGGAGATAAACCAAATCCCCCCCACTGGTTTCTGTGCATCAGGCCCTTCCTTGTTCAAGGCATAGCTGCAGAGACGGGTGGAAAAGTTGGCAACCCTAAGTTGCCAGGAACTGCTCTTGGAACTGCTGCTCAACCTCATGCATCGTTGTGTGCGCGTGTTAAGTGCTGTTTTTGTTGTCGTCGGTCAGCCGCACAGTCGAGTCCGACTCTTTGCGATCCCATGGACTACATCACGCCAGGCCCTCCTGTTTGGTGTAGTGGTTGAGTGTGCAGACTCTAATCGGGTTTGATTCTCTACGCCTCCACTTGCAGCTGCTGGATGACCTTGGACAAGCCATAGTGCTGTCAGAGCTGTCTTTGAAAGAGCTCTCTCAGCCCCACCGACCTCGCAGGGTGCCTGTTGCAGGGAGGGGAAGGGAAAGGAGTTTGTAAGCCGCTCTGAGACTCCAAGTGAAAGGCGGGGTATAAATCCAATCTCCTCCTCCTCCGCCATCTTCCAGAGCAGAGATAATTGTTGCGGGGGGGGTGGATTGGGTTTTTTTGGACCAACAAACATTTATTTTTGCTAAGGTTGTTGTTTTTTTGTTAAATTCAGCCTGAAGAACCGTTCTAGAGAACTCGAAAAGTTGCCCACTGTTTCATGTTATTTTGGCCGGTCCTGGGACGATGCTGTTGCGCGGCTTTCGAAAGCAAAAACTTAATAGGGTCCTTTGCCCCTTGCTCCTCTGGGAATGCCATTCTTGTATTGCCCATATGTATAAAAAGAAACCTGGCCCAGGAGAAACAACTGCCAACCAAGAAAGTTACAAACGCACCACCAGAATCCGAACTCAACTCCCTTCGGGCACAAAACGAATCACGCGGCTTTTCGAATGGCTCCTGTCTCTTTAAGCAGCTGGCGCCTCTCGCGTCCCTCCCCTCCCGCCCCTTGGGGACGGGCGTGGTTTATGCAAATCGACGCTGAGAGCTGGGTTGCACTCGTGGGATGGGCGTGTCCTATGCAAATCAACGCAGCCGGAGCTGGCGCTCTCATTCAATCGTTGGGGGTGGGATGGGCGTGTTCTATGCAAATCAACGCAGCCGGAGCTGGCGCTCTCAGTCAATCGTTGGGGGTAGGATGGGCGTGTCCTATGCAAATCAACACATACGGAGCAGGCGCTCTCATTCAATCGTTGGGGTGGGATGGGCGTGTCCTATGCAAATCAACACAGACGGAGCTGCCGTTCTCGTTCAGCAATAGGCGGTGGGATGGGCGCGTCCTATGCAAATTGCCGCAGGGGCGCTTTCGCTCCCGCGCTCCACTCGGAGGCGGGAGGGGCGTGGCCTTCTGCCAAACCGACGCAGGGGAGCGCTTTCGCTCTGGTCTCGCGTTCGGCGCGTGATGGGCGTGGCGTTATGCAAATGAACGCAGGGAGCGCTTTCCAATGGAGGCGGAAGAGAGGGGGCCGTCCCTCGCTTTTGAGTGGCGTCTTCCCCAGCCAACGAGAGAGGAGGAAATAGAGGCGGAAGGCGGAGCAGGGGGCGGGACTTCCTGCTCGGATCGCGAGCGTGGAGGCTCTGAGGTGAGCGGCTCGACGCTCCACAGCCGCCGCCGACGCCGCCATGATCAAGAAGTTCGACAAGAAAGATGAGGAGTCGGGTAGGTCCGCGGGCCGGACGCGGCGAGGTGAAGAGCGAGGCCTCGGTCGCGGTGGAGGGCCTGTTGCTAGGGCGGCCCCTGGGCCTTGGGGCAGGGAGACCCCTCAGCCACCCATAGCCCCGCCCCCTTATTCACCCCCAAAAAGATTTCCCGGAAGTATACGTCATATCCTCTCACCCTCTCCTTTCTACCCCACTTGGCCAATTTTCCCCCCTGTCTTAAAATGACTTCCTTGCACGTAGAAAGCTAGTCCAGCACGGCCGTCTCAGGACACTGTCCTGGCCAGCGGTCCCCTCTAAGCTGAGTCATAAGAACATAAGAACAGAAGAGACGCCAATGTTGGATCAGGCCAACGGCCCATCCAGTCCAACACTCTGTCACACAGCGGCCAGAATATACCAGGGGCCATCAGGAGGTCCAGCAGTGGGGCCAGGACACCAGAAGCCCTCCCACTGCTGCCCGCTCCAGCACCAAGAATAGAGTGCATCGCCTGCCCCAGACTGAGAGTTCCCATCTATACCCTGTGGCTAATAGCCACTGATGGACTTCTGCTCCAGATGTTTATCTAATTCCCTCTTGAAACTGTCCATGCTTGTAGCTGCCACCACCTCCTGTGGCAGTGAATTCCACCTGTTAATCACTCTTTGGGTGAAGAAGGACTTCCTTTTATCTGTTCTAATCCGACTGCTCAGCAATTTCATGGAGTGCCCACGGGGAGTTCTTGTCTTGTGAGAAAGGGAGAAAAGGACTTCTTTCTTGACCTGCTCTGTCCCATGCATAATCTTGTAAATCTCCATCATGTCACCCCTCAGCCGTCAGTGTGAGGCTAGCTCATAGGCTTTTAGCCTCCAGAGCTCACACGTTTTTGTCTCAGCTCAGGAAGGGATGGCTCCCGGGCAAACTAATTTATGCAGCAGCCAAATGGGGGATGTACTAAAAGGAAGGACAGGATTGCCCATTGAAAACAATGGGAAAGACTTGAAGGTCCCTGCACACTCCTGCTGCACCCTGGGGCTGTCATTCCACTCCCTGGCCTCTCATTCCATTCCCAGAGAAGTGTGTTTTTGCCCGGACACCCTAATGGAAAACCCATCCCACCTTTTTATTCCAACTCTATTTGAGCTGTAATGTATTTCAATGGAGCCCATGGAAGTCAATTGGCATTCCTGGCTCCCATTATTTCCAATGGGCCTTTAAGTCTTTCTCATTGTTTCCAATGGGCAATCCTGTCCTTCCTTTTAGTACATCCCATCAAAGGGCTCGTTCACAACTTTAATGCCAGGAGCTCACAAAGTAGAATTTTTGCTCACGAGACTCCACAAGGCTTGGAGGGAGCGTTGGTCCTGGTTTGGTTTAGTTTATTTTTAGTTCTTTTCAGCAGTAGGGGAGTTGCCAGATTTCTCACCCAGGTCTGGAAAAAGCTCCCTGCAAGTAGAAAGCTGGCAGAGCAGGAGCGTCACGTGACACCTACCCTGCTTGCCCTTAGTTTTCTATCCTTTTTCAGCATAAAGGCGTAGACAGAAATATCAGGCAGAAGACTAGCAGACCAGCTGCCTCGCTATGTTACAGGACACTGTGCATTATTGTTTTTATTTAATTCAATTTATACCACGCCCTATCCCACAATTATTACACGCATTCCTGGCTTTTTGCTTTCTCTTACTTTTCTGCCTCCTTTCAGTGTAGAGAGTAGTCAGAAATATCAGCCAGTCTCCCTGTTGGCAGAAGACTAGCAGACTAGGTGCCTCGCTATGTCACAGGACACTGTGCATTGTTATTTAATTCAATTTATACCCCGCCATATCCCACAATTATTACATGCATTCCTGGCTTTTTACTTTCTCTTACTTCTCTGCCTCCTTTCAGTGTAGAGAGTAGTCAGAAATATCAGCCAGTCTCCCTGTTGGCAGAAGACTAGCAGACTAGGTGCCTCGCTATGTCACAGGACACTGTGCATTGTTATTTAATTCAATTTATACCCGCCATATCCCACAATTATTACATGCATTCCTGGCTTTTTACTTTCTCTTACTTCTCTGCCTCCTTTCAGTGTAGAGAGTAGTCAGAAATATCAGCCAGTCTCCCTGTTGGCAGAAGACTAGCAGACCAGCTGCCTCGCTATGTCACAGGACACTGTGCATTATTGTTTTATTTAATTCAATTTATACCACGCCCTATCCCACAATTATTACATGCATTCCTGGCTTCTTGCTTTCTCTTACTTCTCTGCCTCCTTTCAGTGTAGAGGAGTAGTCAGAAATATCAACCAGTCTTGAAAACAGCTTCCTGCAGGCAGAAGACTAGCAGACCAGGTGCCTCGCTATGTCACAGGGCACTGTGCATTGTTGTTTTATTTAATTCAATTTATACCCTGCCATATCCCACAATTATAACACGCATTCCTGGCTTCTTGCTTTCTCTTACTTCTCTGCCTTCTTTCAGCATACAGTTGTAGTCAGAAATATCACCCAGTCTTGAAAGCAGCTCATTGCAGGCAGAAAGCTAGCAGATCAGGTGCCTCACTATCTCACAGTACACTGTGTGTAATTATTACACGTACTCCTGGTTTCTTGCTTTCTCTTACTTCTCTGCCTCCTTTCAGCAGAGAGGTGTAGTCAGAAATATCACCCAGTCTTGAAAGAAGCTCCCTGCAGGCAGAAAGCTAGCATAGCAGTTGCATCATATAGGGCTATCCACAGATGTCATACACATACACAAGAGCACAGCCGAAAGATAACTCTACATACCTACAACATACCCAAAAGGTGGTCATCCAGCCTCTGCTTGAAAACGTTCAGGGAAGGAGCATCCACTACCTCCTGAGGCAGTCTGTTCCACTGCTCAACCACTCTCACAGTTCAGAAGTTTCTCCTGATCTTTAGCCGGTAACGACTCCCTTGTAATTCCACCCATTAGATCTAGTCTTGCAATCCAGAGCAAGAGAGAATAGATCTGCTCCATCTTTTACATGACAGCCCTTTAGATCCTTGAAGACTGCCATCATGTCCTCTCTAAGCCTTCTCTTTCCCAGGCTAAACATACCCAACTCTTTCAGCCTTTCCTCATAAGACTTGGATTCCAATCCTCTCACCATCCTGGTTGCCCTCTTCCGGACACGTTTGAGCTTGTCAACATCCTTCCTAAAATGTGGTGCCCAAAACTGGACACAGTACTCCAGGTGAGGCCTGACCATAGCAGAGGAGAGCGGAACTACCACCTCCCGTGATTTGGACACAAGGTTTCTGTTAATGCATCCTGAGATTGCATTAGCTTTCTTCACAGCCACATCACACTGCAGGCTCCTGTTGAGCTTGTGATCAACCAGAACAACCAGATCCCTTTCGCATGTGCTGCTGTCAAGCCAAGTCCCTCCCATTGTATATATGTGCCTTTGATTTTTGTGCCTAGGTGAATAAATAGGGTCGTTGTGAGGATCGAAGGGAGGAGAGCAGAATGATGTAAGCCGTTTTGTGTCCCCATGGGGGTGGAAGACGGGCCATAAATTAAATGAAATAACCCATGCTTAGCCCTCCCCTGTGTTTGTACTTTTGGGGGGAAGAAGAGCCCCAATGATGGACCAGCTGTCTTTGGAGGGTTTGTAGTAGTCTGCCATAACTGATCTCCTCACCCAAGATCCCCAGGCCTGCTTTCTGGGTTTCCTCGGTTTGCAAGCTCCTAGTTTAAGGCACTGTCGCCAGAAGGTCTCTTGGGCTATCCCTGCTCACGTCCAGTCGTTGACCAGTGTTGTGTTTTTATCTTCCAGGCAGCGGCTCCAACCCTTTCCAGCATTTGGAGAAGAGCGCTATCCTCCAGGAGGTAAACAGCCAGCACTTTGATGACATTACTAAGGGTGTGCAAAAAAAAAAAAATGCCGGTATTTTTTGGCTTCGGGTAAATCAAGACCCGAAAAATATTGGTAAATGCTGAATTTCCCCAGTGAAATACCGGTAAGGTGTTCGGATTGGGGTTATATTTGGTATTCCCAAATATATTCGGGTCCGATTTACACCACCTGAGGGAAAGGAGGCATGTTAGAATGCCTTCTTTCCCTTTGGTAGCCCCTACAGATTTCCCTGTCAATTTCACTCCCCTCCCAGTCAGCTGGGAGTGAAATTGACAAGGGAAAGCCTGGCTCTCTGCCTTCCCTTCTCCAGCTGACAGATTGTAGCTGGAAAAGGACAGGCATGGAACCTAGGCATGTTTACAATGTCTTTTCGGGGAGGGGGGGAAGGCATTTAAACCCACCCTGCTCGCGGGGAGGGCGGGAGTATAGATGAGTGGCAGCCAAGGCAGCTGTTAGGTTTAATGAGACCTTTTTTGGTATAGCAAAATGAACCCGAAAAAAGCAAGATAATTATGGCTTTTTCGGGTTCAGCTATATCGATTAGCCGAATACAGAACTGTGATCTGTATTCGGCTTATGTGATACCCGAAAAATACCAACAAGGTATTTTTGGGGTATTTTTTTGATTTGGCTATAGCCGAATGCACACCCCTAGACATTACCAACCCTAGACGAGGAGAAAAGGGTTTATAGTTTTGGAAGCGAGCCTGTAATGGACAGTGGTGGCTGGCTGGTATAGTGGTTAAGTGTGCGGACTCTAATCTGGGAGAACTGGGTTTGTTTCCCCACTCCTCCACTTGGCAGCTGCTGGATGACCTTGGGCAAGCCATAGTTCTGTCAGAGCTGTTCTCTCAAGAGCAGTTCTCTCAAGAGCTCCCTCAACCCCACCTACCTCTCTCAGTATCTGTTGTGGGGAGGGGAAGGGAAAGGAGTTTGCTCTGAGACTCCAAGTGAAGGGCATGGTATAAATCCAATCTCTATTTCCTCCTCCTCCTCCTTCACCAAAGCAGTGTCCCATGGCATCATTTCTGCTAAAAACCACAGGGTTTTGAGAGAATCCTAGAGCATTCCACAACACAGTGACGTAGCGGGTTATACAACCAGTAGACGTGTTGCAGGATGGCTTTCCTCTCCCCTGCATTTTTCTCCACTGCCCTATTGATTGGCCGGGGTGGGGGAGGCCAAAGCAGAGAGTGGGAGGTAGCCAATACCCTTCTGTATTTCCTGGGTGAATCAAAGGCAAAGAAGCTATGTGGCTAGTACTGAGGAATCAATACCTCTCCTCTTCTTTTACTTCGAATCATTTGACCACTCGAAGAAAGGGTGAGCAGGTGGGGAGTGAGTCTTTGAGCCTGGTTTTCTGCGGACCGGAGGGTGAAAAACCCTTCACTCCTGTCTCTTGTTTCTCTCAGTATTTCTGTTCTTTCCACACAGGCTCGTATCTTTAACGAGACCCCCATAAACCCAAGGCGATGTCTACATATCCTTACCAAGATACTGTACCTATTGAACCAGGTAAGTGTCCTCTAATACGATCCCAGTCTGAAGCTGATAAGAGAAGGGAGGGTGGAGCAGGAGGCAGCATGGGATAGTGGTGAGCGGTGTTCCCTCTAAGCTGAGTTCGTGTGAGCCAGCTCACAGTTTTTTAAGCCTCCAGCTCACACACATTTCTCTTAGTTCAGGAAGGAGGGCTCCAGAGCGAACTAATTCATGGCCGTAGCCAAATTGCTGGCTCATAACTTTAATGCCAGTAGCTCAGAAAGTAGAATTTTTGCTCACAGGTCTCCACAGCTTAGAGGGAGCATTGCTCACAGGGTGCCTGTTGTGGGGAGGGGAAGGGAAAGGAGATTGTAAAGTGTTCTGAGACTCCTTCGGGTAGTGAAGGGTGGGGTATAAATCCAATCTCTTCTTCTATAATGCCATAAAGTTCACCATCCATAGCTGTCATTTTTTCCAGGGGAACTCATCTCTGTTGTCCAGAAATCAGTTGTCATAGAGGGATACCTCCAAGCTCCCACCTGGAGGTTGGCATCCTTATAACTGGGCCCACGTGGTGAGCAGTGTTCCCTCTAAGCTGAGTTAGTGTGAGCCAGCTCACAGTTTTTTAGCCCCGGCTCACACCTATTTCTCTTAGCTCAGGAAGAAGGGCTCCAGAGCAGACTAAATTATGCAGCAGCCAGATGGCTCACTCACAACTTTAATGCCAGTGGCTCAGAAAGTAGAATTTTTGCTCACAGGGCTCCGCAGCTTAGAGGGAGCATTGTTCACATTCTCTCCACTTAAACCTACCTTTCCTGGTTGTTGTTAGGGTGAAATCAAGATGGGAGCACTGAAGTGGGTCTTAGGGGGCATATCACTCCTGTCTTGCCCACCTGGCTCCTAGTCTGCTTCAAACTTTGTCCCTGGCGGGTTTGAATCACTCGCGCTTCTCATCTAGACGAGACTGGTCATTGCTGATCATTGGCAATAAAAGAATTTGGCTCCAGATTCAAGCTTCCTGCATAGACACATGTTGGTTCTCTGATGACAAACGGAAATGAGAATCTTTGAAATGAGAATTATTACCCAGGAGTCTCGTCAGGCAATAAATTACATGCAGGTCGCAAGTTGGCGGCTTTTTTATCTGTCCTCTGCAGGCGATAGACTTAACTTTTGGAGCTGCTTATCTTTTGTGTTTAGGGACGTCAACTTTATGGCTGTTGACTTTCTATATGGTGGGTGTGTTAGAGATTTCAGTCATGTTTTATTGAATATTTTTGGAACTTATAAAAGAATACTATGGCATTGTGGAATTCACTGCGACATGGAACACGTGGAATTCACTGCCACACTGGAAGATCCAATAAAAGCGTTGCCATACTTATTGGAAGATCTATATGATTATGGTCAAATTGCGGGTTTGAGAATTAATATAAAGAAAACAAAAATCATAACTAAAAACTGTATGACCGCACAAATTACCAATATTCAAAATATTTCAAAGATTCAGGTAGTCGAAAAAATTAAGTATTTAGGAATTATCCTGACAAATAACAATAAAAACCTTTATAAAAATAATTATTTGAAACTTCTAGCGGAAATAAAAAAGGATCTTAATAGATGGCAGGACCTACACATTTCATTTATGGGCAGAATTGCCACTATTAAAATGAATATTTTACCGCGTTTTTATTTTTGGCTCAAGCTATCCCTATATTAACAAATAAAAGGTTTTTTGAAGAAATAAATACAGTAGTCAAAACATTTATATGGCACGCTAAGAAACCAAGAATCAGTAGAAAATTACTCACAGATAAGAAAGAAAAGGGAGGCCTAGGTTTGCCAAATTGGAATTTGTACTACCAGGCGGCAGCAATGGGATGGATACGAGAATGGATCCAATTAGAAGATGAAAGAACATTGAAATTAGAAGGACACGATCTACCTATGGGCTGGGATGCCCATATCTGGTATAACATGGATAAAAGCCAACAAATTTTTGTAAACCATGCAATAAGGGGCCCCCTAATGAAAATCTGGAAAGAAATTAAAATGAGATATTATTCCAAAATTCCGATTTGGGTATCACCTGTGGAGGCTTTTACGCTACCGTCGCTTTGGTCCAAGGAAAAAAAACTAATTTATGAAAACCTATTGACAGAAAATAGAGAATTAATACCATTAGACTCACAAGAGATCCGAAATGCAAATTTAACCCCCTGGGAAAAAATACAGCTAAAATCTAGATTTGCTAAAGATAAAAAAATAAATTTCATGAATAAGTACTCCCAATTAGACAAAATCTGGCTTTCATCAGCGGATAAATTAATACAAAAACTGTATAATTAACAGAGGACCTACTGGATGAAATTGTAAAACCTAATATGATTTGGTGGATGAAAGATATAGGGCAAAACATTACTCTAGTACAATGGTCCAGAATGTGGGATTCTCTTAAGCTGCTCAGAGCTACAAATTATAAAGAAAATATTTATAAGATGTTTTTTAGATGGCACTGGACGCCGGAGAAAGTATCAAAATGCTAAAAAAAAGCATCGAATGTCTGCTGGAGGTGCAAAAAAGAAGTGGGAACGTATCTGCATACCTGGTGGAAATGTGAAAAAATAAGAAAATTTTGGAAAATGATTAAAAAAATAATAGAAGATTCCACCAAAGTGAAGCTAGAATTGGAACCAGGGTTTTTTTTGCTAAATATGATACCGGTGAGAATCAATAAAGAAGACCAAAGAATTATCTTATATATAATTACAGCAGCGAGAATAAAAATAGCAAAATTTTGGAAAAAAGAGAATATCCCTAACGCAGAAGAAATTATAGATTCTATACTGGAAATAGCCGAATTAGATAGACTAAATCTTATACTTTCCGGAAAAGAGGATTTAGTTTATGAAAATAGATGGAAAAAAATTTATCATTGGATAGAAAATAAGACATGAAACATAAACAAATAAACACATCCTCTCAATGCCACTCCTATTTTATCTAGACAGTGTAATAGAAACAGACTTAATTAAGGTATATGCGCGATAATATATTAAGAAATTATGCAATGTCTCGCAATTCTGGTTGTAGACCAGGATTTTGTTTTTGTGTATATATGCTGGAAAATTTATAAATAAAAATATTAATAACGGAATTCACTGCCACAGGAGGAGGTGGCAGCTAAGAAGCATGGACAGTTTCAAGAGGGAATTAGATAAACATACGGAGCAGAAGTCCACCAGTGGCTATTAGCCACAGGGTATAGATAGGAACTCTCAGTCTGGGGCAGGTGATGCACTCTATTCTTGGTGCTGGGGGGGGCAGCAGTGGGAGGGCTTCTAGTGTCCTGGCCCCACTGCTGGACCTCCTGATGGCACCTGGTATATTTTGGCCGCTGTGTGACAGAGTGTTGGACTAGATGGGCCATTGGCCTGATCCAACATTGGCATCTCTTATGTTCTATGTTCTTATGTGTGCGGCATAATTATTAGAAAATAATTTTTGGTGATTACAGGATCTATATACAGTGATTTAGAAAGGGGCAGTTCGAAGGCTGGAAACGTCTTTCAGGGGTGTCAAACATATGGCCGGTGGGCCGGAAGCGGCTCGTATCCAGCTCACGAGAACGGGTCCTTACCTTTATTGCCAGATGACGGGCAGCTGTGCATTATGTCTGTGTATCCTGTCTGAGCGCTAATGTGTGACGGGCATCAGGGAGATAACTTTGAGGAAACCCTATAAGCGTGTTTAATGTTTAAAGCACGTTTGTATTTTGAGTAAAAAGTAATATCGTTAATTGGGGTTTGCCTGTATTCTTTATAACGTTTACATCCCTGGTATTGGCATTACATTTTATGGCACAGATGGCCCGGCCCGACAAAGTGACGTGTATATCAGATCCAGTCCTCATAACTCCTGCGGTCTAGAAGATTTGTGTGTGTTGACAGTTCTGAAAGACAATTTTGTTTTTGTGCGTGCACATATGTATTCTTAGGAGCTGCGGTGGCTCAAGTGGTTAAGACGCTGAACTGCAGGCTGTGGAAGGTCCGTAGTTCAGCAGTTCGAGACCCGAGACTGCCGCAAGACGGAGTGAGCTCCCGTCTCTAGTTCCAGCTCCTGCCAACCCAGCAGTTCGAAAGCAAGAAATTGCAAGTAGATAAATAGGTACCACTTTGGTGGGAAGGTAACAGCGTTCCGTGCGCCTCGGTGTTTAGTCATGCCGGCCACATGACCACGGAAACGTCTTCGGACAGCGCTGGCTCTTCGGCTTTGAAACGGAGACGAGCACCGCGACCCTAGAGTCGGATTCGACTGGCTTTCCAGCAAGGGAACCTTCACCTTTACCTATATGTATTCTTGCTCTCGGACCCTGACCAATGCTTCCCTCTCTGAGATTTTGAGTGGAGATAAAGGCGGGGTGGCAGAGAATCGCTCTCAGGACACTGTAGACCAGGGGTGTCAAATATGCAGCCCGGGGGCTGGATCAGGCCCCAGAGGGCTTCCATCAGGCCCGCGCTGGAACTGGTCATCTCCTGCTTCCAGTTCTGTTGCTGCTGCTGCATCGTAGCTTCCTTCGCCAGGCTCTCAGTCGCTCAGCCATTTCATGTTCTCCCCCGCGTCCTGGACTCAGAACTCTGAGCGTGAGATTTCTGTGGTGAATGGCAATAAATCAAAAGTAGGTTTGCAGCTTTCAGATACACACTTGAACAGCCTACTCAAGACTGCAGCAGCACAGACATTTTGATGCGATAATTCAGAGTTATCAGATACTGTTAAATAAACAAAATATCGCAAGAGTGCGGATGTTTTAAGCATGTTTTTATTTTAAGTTAAAAAAAACAACCCTTTGTGTTTGTGTCCTTAATAAAGTTTATATCTCCGCTACCTGGCATTACGTTTTATGTATCATTACATTTTTGCTCATTACCTTTGAAGGAGGCGACAGGCACCCAGACCAATGAAATTTCTGATACCAGAATAATTTGAAGAATTGGCATGGCTATTTTTATGGCCCAAGACTCAAGCCAGGAGCATAACTATAAGCATATAAGGAAACAACATCTGGTTATATATATGTGTATACAAAACCTAGCAGTTCGAAAGCAAGAAATTGCAAGTAGATAAATAGGGACCGCTTCGGTGGGAAGGTAACAGCGTTCTGTGCGCCTTGGTGTTTAGTCATGCCGGCCACATGACCACGGAAACGTCTTCGGACAGCGCTGGCTCTTCGGCTTTGAAACGGAGATGAGCACCGCAACCCTAGAGTCGGATTCGACTGGCTTTCAAGCAAAGGAACCTTTACCTTTACCTTTATACAAAAAACCTTTTATACGTGTATTTGGACGTGTGTCAGTGTAACGTAGAGAATAGTGACCACCGAGGAAGGCCCGAAGGGGCCGAAACGCGTCGGGTCCTAAGTTAAAAAGTGTTTACCCGTCAAACGTATTTGCGTTAGAAAAGCTTTTAAAAGTCTGAAATTTAGACTCTTTCTTTGAATCATAGTATGTTTTAACATGTGTACACCTTAATAAACATTTGTATTTTTATATTATATAGTGTTAGCTTGATCCTCTTGGTTTGCAGCCATTACATGTTATGATACCCGTGGCCCGGCCCAACAAGGTCTCATTTATGTTAGATCCGTCCCTCATAACAATTGAGTTTGACACCCCTGCTGCAGACCTTGTGTCAGAGTCAGGTAGCAGTGAGTAGAGGTTTGGCGCCGGAAGACCTTTGTCAGCTTGCAGGCTTTCTCCCAGCTGCAACGTCAATGGCATTGTTTTCTTCTCTTCAGGGTGAACATTTCGGAACTACCGAAGCCACAGAAGCCTTCTTTGCAATGACCAGGCTATTTCAATCCAACGATGTAAGTTTCTAGTCCTTAAGGACAGCCGTTTCCCTCTTTCCGCCACTCGGGATGCACGGAGATCCCTTATGCAGGGGGGAGATGTTTCCTGTAAGGGCTGTGGGGTGGTGGTGGCGGCTGTACATAAGGATATGCTTCCGGTCAACATTTTAAACTGAAATAATAATACCCCCTCGTTCCCGAGGGACTTTGGGATGGGTCTGTTGTGTCTTCTCTGTTACCCCATGACACTCCTTCGCTGTTTCGATGTAGATACATGGTCTGTTTTTGACTGTTATTGACAGTTTAGAGGTTTAGAGGCTTCCTCGAGAGCTGTTTAAATAGAAAGGCAGGAGAGGCAGCGTGGTGCGGTGGTTAAAGTGTCAGGTTAGGATCTGGGAGAGCCAGGTTCGAATCCCCACTTGGGCCGTGGGAGCCGGCTGGGTGGCCTTGGGCCAGTCCCAAGCTCTCAGACTGGCCCACCTCACGGGGTTGTTGTGAGGATAAGAGGGAGACGAGGAGAATGACGTAAGCTGCTCTGGGTCCCCATCGGGGTAGGAATGAAGTAATTCAGCGAGGCCTCTGCAAAGTCCTGGCTGCCATGGAAATGGGAGAGGGTGACTCTGGAATGTCTCCTTTCGTTTCTGCTGTGCCGTCACTGGCTTTATTATCTCTGTAGTGTCTGATTGTCTAACCTTGGGTGCCTGGTGTAGTCTTTCCCTTGGGAAATGCAGCCCGTTACTTTGGCAGGCTTCTGCCTATTGCCTGATTGGCCCTGAGCCATCAGGAGACCCCCTTGAATAATGTATATCTGCTTGCTTGGTGCACTTTCCCTTTAGTTCCATCACGAAATAGCAATATTTGACAGAGCCGGTTTGGTGTAGTGGTTAAGAGCGTGGACTCTAATCTGGGAGAACCGGGTTTGATTCCCCATTCCTCTGCTTGCACCTGCTGGATGACCTTGGGCAAGCCGTAGTTCTGGCACAGCCGTCTTTAAAAAGAGCCGTTTCTGTCAGAGCTCTCTCAGCCCCACCTTCCTCACAGGGTGTCTGTTGTGGGGAGGGGAAGGGAAAGGAGTTTGTAAGCCGCTCTCAGACTCCTTTCGGTAGCGAAGGGCGGGGTATAAATCCAATCTCTTCTCCTCCTCCTCTTCTTCCTCTTCTTCTTCTATAAACTTTTATTTCTTTGAATTAATGCTGTTGGGAACTGCTTGCTCCCAGGAATCTGACAGATAGCCACTCCCTAAATAAACTTGACCATGTCTCGTTTCAGTCCCCAAACAAAGAGCGTTAATTCCCTCTCCTTGTCTTCGGTGCTGGCAATAAATGGCGGTCTTGTTTAACTTTTTTGGGGTGGCGATTTGGTATCCTCTTCCTCTCTTTGTAAACCCTACAGCAAACCCTACGGAGAATGTGTTACCTGACTATCAAAGAGATGGCCAACATTTCGGAGGATGTTATCATTGTCACCAGCAGGTACTGGTTTTGTTTTTTTTTTAATTTCCCCTTTATTTGGAACCAGGAGCAAGGCCTGTTGTAGGAGCGAGACAACGGGCGCTAGGAAGCTGGCCACTCTGGCGGCACAGTGGCGGCTGATGGGTTGCAGGGTGGTCATATACATTGGCCCTGGGCCGCCGACAGCTGGGGCGGCGGGAGGAGCAGCGTCAACCTGAGGGCCCTCCTCCCGGTGTGGCGGTCAGGCCGCATGTCGCCTCCGAGGAGAATGAAGGCCGACCCCCCGCTGTCACCCCCTGGCAAGACCCCAGGCTCGAGGGGCGATGGAACGGGCCGACATGGGCTCCCTGGCTGGCCGGGCGTCGGCAGCCTTGGGGCCACCCTGAGTGCTCTCCGCCCCAGCGGTGCAGTGCCCCCGTGCAGTCACAGGCCGGGCAGCAAGGTGGATTGGGCCTCGGGCGGCGACAATGGGCGTGGCGGCAGGAGGATCGTCCTCCGGTCCTCGGTGTCTCCCTGCTCCCCAGACTCCAGGGTGGAGGGGTGAGGGAACGGGTCACCATTGGCTCCATGGCCAGCCGGGTGGTGGCATCCTGCAGGCCGCCTCCAGCGGCATCAGCCTGGTGGCCCCCATCCAGTGGCATGGTGTCCAGCTACCTGAGGTTGGCATGGGCCAATGATGAATGCTGAGGCAGCAGCAGGATTGGCCTGGGGCCCGTACATGTCCGGCTGCCGGAGCGTCCGTCCCGTCCAGCGGCTCCCTGCAGACTGAGGGCGAGAGGCTGCCTGGTGGGTTTGTGTGCAGGACTGAGGCGACGGAAGGGGGCAATGCGGCCAGGGGATTGGCCCCCCTGCTGAGTGACAGATCAGGGACCAAACTGATTTGGGAGCGTGTGGAACGTTCAGGAGAGAGTCACACCAAAACAGCTTTATATATAAGGAGAGATTCGATGGCCATTCCCTGTGGCATTTAGTCCGGCTTGGAGAGATCCACCTTTGATCTGGATAACCTTAGAATTCTCACTTTGTTATTTAGTTTTATTATTTATAGTCCGCCTTTCTCACGTGAACTCAAAGTGGAGTACACGGCGGGAGGCAGTACAGCCAGCAAAACGGGAACATTTAGTAACTAAATGCATTAGGATTTTAGAAGTCGCTCCAGACTACCAGAAAGACCTGAAGCATAGCAGGAATATTCACAATAAGACATTAAGCAATACAAAGATTATATAATAGGTTCCAGCTTACAGTGAGCTATACACAGCATTACCGACTGCAAGTCCCTAATTGTAAGAACATCAGGAGAGCCCTGCTGGATCAGACCAGTGGTCTATCTAGTCCGGCATTGTGTCTCAGACAGGGGCCAACCAGTTCCTCTGGAGGACCCACAAAAAGGGTATAGACTTGTGTCATGACCCCAGCGGGTTGCCACCTTCAGCTGCCACCACTCTGGACTTAGGGTCTCCTGAGAAGGCCCAGAGTACCTTCCCAAGCCCTACCAAAATGCCCCTTCTAAGCTGAGAAGCATAGACGTGATGACCAGGCAGAGAACAATTGAACAAATGGTTTATTAATACAGTACTGGGGCAAGGAAAACAACACAGGGTGCTTTAAAATATATAACCGTGTTTAAAGACAAAATAAATCTAACACAACTACCTATTTCTTCCTATCTGGTTACTATTTCAAGGCCCACAACCTTCTTATGCCAGGCCTGTCTGTACTCACTCTTTCCCAAGTGAGGGATCTTCCTTTCAGACCAGTCCCCTCAGCTTTACACTGTGTGAGGCAAGACCACAGAAGAGACAAGAACGTAGTTTCACAGTTCAGAAAGCTTAAGTTACATCTCCTCACACAATCCCTGAACTCCAATTGGTTACAACCATCTCTAAGCATTATGGGGATTGTAGGCTGTCTGCTTTCCACTCCCACACAGGTCTCTTGAGGCCTAGGCCTCTAGGCTTGTCTCCCAGGCCTACACAGATCATGACAACTTGTCCTGTGGAAGATTTTTTTTGTTCATCAGCGCTCGCCTTAACTCTTCTAGCTTGACCAAAGACATGACGGGGAAAGAAGATGTCTACCGAGGCCCAGCCATTCGAGCCCTGTGCAGGATCACGGATGTAAGTAGGGGCTGTTCCTGTCACACAAGTTTGCTGCCACTGAACCATGGTGCCTGCCAGCACTCTCCCTGGTGCCCGCCAAGTCCTTTTAGAAGGCGGGCAGGGCTGGGTGGGGCTTTTTGCCCAGCAGGCCTTCTGTTTGGCCGTGCACATTAAAAGTCGCCCTGTTAAACAGAGTTTCTGCCTGAAATGTTGAAAGTGCGACTGCTGGAGTTCACAGAATCATAGAATGTTAAAGTTGGAAGGGGTCTTGCAGGTCATCTAGTCCAACCCCCTGCACTCTGCAGGAGCATAGCCAAAAGATAGCCCTGCAACATACCCGAAAAGGTGGTTGTCCGGCCTCTGCTTGAACATGTCCAGCAAAGGAGCCTCCACCACCTCCCGAGGCAGTCCATTCCGCTGCTCAACCACTCTCACAGTTAGAAAATTTCTCCTAATCTTTAGCCGGTAACGACTCCTCGTAATTTCCACCCATGAGATCTAGTCTTGCAATCCGGAGCAAGAGAGAAGAGATCTGCTCCATCTTCTGCATGGCAGCCCTTCAAATACTTGAAGACTGCAATCGTGTCCCCTCTAAGCTTTCTCTTTCCCAGGCTAAACAGACCCAACTCTTTCAGCCTTTCCTCGTAAGACTTGGATCCCAACCCTCTCACCATCCTGTTTGCCCTCTTCTGGACAAGCTCCAGCTTGTCAACATCCTTCCTAAAATGTGGTGCCCAAAATTGGACACAGGACTCCAGGTTACATGTGACCTCACTCCCTGATATTTTGTGGTTGGCTGCAGCTCCTACGGCAGCCGCTTTGTGGTTATGCCCACCACTCTGTCTTAGAATTCAAGTGGTCCCTGCTGGCTCAAAAAGGTTGGGGACCCCTGACCTAGATTCTGTTTTGAGATTTTCCCTCTGACCTTTGGGTCATTCTCCGGCCAACCGATTATCTGAAAGACCCTCGCTCTTCGTGTTTCTCATTGGTTTCCAGGGCACGATGCTGCAGGCCATCGAGAGGTACATGAAGCAAGCCATTGTCGACAAAGTCCCCAGTGTGTCCAGTTCAGCGCTGGTGTCGTCTTTGGTAAGTGAAGGGGCGGGGGAGAGGCTGGCTGTCACCCGCTGCCGTCTGGCAGGATCGCTTGCGCTCAAGGGCAGGGTCGGATGCATCCCCTAAGCTGCTTGGCCTCATTGGCACCTTTTCCTCCTGACCAGGCCAAAGTTTCTCGTTCTCATGCCTTCCATCTCCCTTGGCATCGTAGATCCACCTTGTGAAACGCTTTCTTAAAAACACATTCCCGTTTCATAAGGACCGAGGCCTTCGCTGTTTGTCCCGTTGGCAGCACGGATGCTTCTTGATGCAGAATCCGAACTGCAGGGCCAAACAGTTTGGTGTCGTGGTTAAGTGCGCGGACTCTAATCTGGGAGAACCGGGTTTGATTCCCCCACTCCTCCACTTGCACCAGCTGATGTGACCTTGGGTCAGTCACAAGCTCTGGCACAGCTGTCCTTGAAAAAGAGCCGTTTCTGTCAAGAGCTCTCTCAGCCCCACCTACCTCACAGGGTGCCTGTTGTGGGGAGGGGGAGGGAAAGGAGTTTGTAAGCCGCTCTGAGACACCTTTGGGTAGTGAAGGGCAGGGTATAAATCCAATCTCTTCTATTCTTTCTAAACGAAATGGATGCCGATAGGCTCTTAAGCCTGGCTGCCCCCTGTTCAAGGCTGCCTTGGTGTTCCCTTATATCTGGCCCGCTCCTCCAATCCCCTTCAACCTCTAGACTTCTTGGCCGTCCCTTAGTTCACTTAAACAAGTTAAAGCTCTGGCTGTCAGCATAACAAAGAATGTGCGATGCACTTACTCCTTTTGTTCCGCTCCCTTCCCATGCACAAACCGCTCCTGCTCATACCCTTCTGCTCTCCTCTGCCGTGGCAGCCGTTTTTGTCATTTAAACTTCTCTAGTTGTACGCTAGCCAGGGCCAGACGTAGCCAGGACTGCGGCCGCCGTTACTGATTCTTGTGTCATGATCCAATAATAGAAGGCAAAAACAAGTGTAGTAAACGGACTCACTACTTACAGATTGCCAGAATGCTAAAGAACACGTAATAGAAAGCAGCGAATACAAAGTAGCCACATAAGAAAAACACAAAACAGAAACAGTGGAGAACTTGTGTAATAATACACTACAATAGAAAAAGCCCACAGAATAATGGAAGACTAATATAATAATACGACGTTGTGTCTGGATGTTAAGAGAATACAAGAGAAGCCAATGTTGAATCAGGCCAATGGCCCATCTAGTCCAACACTCTGTCACACAGTGGCCGAAAATACCAGGGGCCATCAGGAGGTCCGGCAGTGGGGCCAGGACACTAGAAGCCCTCCCACTGTTGCTCTCCCCCCAAGCACCGAGAATACAGAGCCTCACTTGCCCCAGACAGAGAGTCCCTATCTATTTTTGTTGTTGTTCAGTCGCACAGTCGAGTCCGACTCTTCGCGACCCCATGGACCAGATTACGCCAGGCCCTCCTGTCTTCCGCTGTCCGCTGAAGTTTGCTCAATTTCATGTTCTTTGCATTGATGACACTGTCTAACCATCTCATCCTTTGCCGTCCCCTTCTTCTTTGACCTTCAGTCTTTCCCAGCATCAGGGTCTTCTCCAGTGAGTTCTCCCTTCTAGCCACTGATGGACTTCTGCTCCATACGTTTATCTAACTCCCTCTTGAAACTGTCATAAGAACATAAGAGAAGCCAATGTTGAATCAGGCCCCAGTGGGGCCAGGACACTAGAAGCCCTCCCACTGCTGCCCCCTCCAGCACCAAGAATAGAGTGCATCACCTGCCCCAGACTGAGAATTCCCATCTATACCCTGTGGCTAATAGCCACTGATGGACTTCTGCGCCATATGTTTATCTAATTCCCTCTTGAAACTGTCCATGCTTGTAGCTGCCACCACCTCCTGTGGCAGTGAATTCCACGTGTTAATCACTCTTTGGGTGAAGAATTACTTCCTTTTATCTGTTCTAACCCAACTACTCAGCAACTTCATGGATTGCCCATGAGTTCTTGTATTGTGAGAAAGGGAGAAAAGTACCTCTTTCTCGACCTGCTCTATCCCATGCATAAACTTATAAACCATGATCATGTCACCCCTCAGCCATCGTTTCTCCAAGCTAAAGAGCCCCAAGTGCTTGAACCTTTCTTCATAGGGAAAGTGTTCCAGTCCTTTTATCATTCTAGTAACTGATTACAACATTTCAAAATTCATCCTTCATCAGGGTATTCCCTTTAAGCTGCTGTGGTCTGAAGCTGCTGAAGCTGATTACACGTTGGAGATTCGCGTCCGTTCTTGAACTGAATTGTTATTGTTCCCAGTGCACGAGAGTAAAAATCGGGAAACCACAACAACTTAAAGGGAACACCCTGATGAAAGATGAACTTTGAAACGTTGTAATCAAATATCCGGACACGACGTCACATTATTATATTAGTTCTCCATTATTCTGTGGGTGTTTTTAATATTGTAGTGTATCATTACACAAGTTCTCCATTTTGTATTTTTCTTATGTGGCTACTTTATATTCTCTACTGTCTATTAACATGTTCTTTGTTTCTTTATTTGTTTGTTTGTTTGTTCCGATTTGTATCCCGCCCTCCCCGAAGGCTCAGGGCGGCTAACAATGGGCATAAATGCCAATTTAAACAACATAGAACAATATCAACAGATAAGAACATAAGAACATAAGAGAAGCCAATGTTGGATCAGGCCAATGGCCCATCTAGTCCAGCACTTTGTCACACAGCGGCCAAAATATATCAGGTGCCATCAGGAGATCCAGCAGTGGGGCCAGGACACCAGAAGCCCTCCCACTGCTGTCCCCTCCAGCACCAAGAATAGAGTGCATCACCTGCCCCAGACTGAGAGTTCCCATCTGTAAAGGTAAAGGTTCCCTTGCTCGAAAGCCAGTCGAATCCGACTCTAGGGTTGCGGTGCTCATCCCCGTTTCAAAGCCGAAGAGCCAGCGCTGTCCGAAGACATTTCCGTGGTCATGTGGCCGGCATGACTAAACACCAAGGCGCACGGAACGCTGTTACCTTCCCACCGAAGTGGTCCCTATTTATCTACTTGCAATTTCTTGCTTTCGAACTGCTAGGTTGGCAGGAGCTGGAGCTAGAGACAGGAGCTCACCCTGTCATGCGGCACCCGGGTCTCGAACTGCTGAACTACTGACCTTCCACAGCCTGCAGTTCAGCGTCTTAACCACTTGAGCCACCGCAGCTCCCATCTGTACCCTGTGGCTAATAGCCACTGATGGACTTCTGCTCCAGATGTTTATCTAATTCCCTCTTGAAACTATCCATGCTTGTAGCTGCCACCAGCTCCTGTGGCAGTGAATTCCATATGTTAATCACTCTTTGGGTGAAGAAGTATTTCCTTTTATCTGTTCTAACCCGACTGCTCAGCAATTTCATGGAGTGCCCACGAGTTCTTGTCTTGTGAGAAAGGGAGAAAAGTCCTTCTTTCTCAACCTGCTCAATCCCATTCATAATCTTATAAACCTCGATCATGTCACCCCTCAGCCGTCGTTTCTCCAGGCTCAAGAGCCCCAAGCGTTTTAACCTTTCTTCATAGGGAAGGTGTTCCAACCCTTTTATCATTCTAGTTGCCCTTCTCTGCACTTTTTCCAATGCTATAATATCCTTTTTGAGATGTTGCGACCAGAACTGTACACAGTATTCCAAATGAGGTTGCACCGATGATTTATACAGGGGCATGATGATACTGGCTGATTTGTTTTCAGTTCCCTTCCTAATAATCCCCAGCATAGCGTTGGCCTTCTTTATTGCAGCTACACACTGTCTAGACATTTTCATTGAGTTATCCACTACGACTCCAAGATCTCTCTCTTGGTCCGTCTCTGCCAGTTTAGACCCCATCACCGTGTATTTATATTTATATCAACGTGTATTTATAAAATTATAAAATCAGACAATACAGCATCACAACAACATTTAAAACCAACATTTAAAACCAAGATGACGGTAGTGCGATGGCACAGGTTATCGAGGTGGGATATCGAAGGTGGAATAGCGGCAGTGGCGGCTCCTACTCAAAAGCCTGACGGAAGAGCTCCGTCTTACAGGCCCTGCGGAACTGGACAAGGTCCCGCAGGGCCCGGATCTCCTCCGGGAGCTCCTTCCACCAGGCAGGAGCCGCCACTGCCGCTATTCCACCTTCGATGCTAAAATTTAGCATTTTAGCAATTTGTAAGTCGTGAGTCTGTTTACTACGCTTGTTTTTTTTTGCCTTATTATTGGATTATTACACAAGAGTGGAGTGAACATCACGGAACGTTGCCATTGTTTTCCATTGTTTTCCAGCACTTGATGAAGATCAACTACGATGTGGTCAAGCGGTGGATCAACGAAGCCCAAGAAGCCGCTTCCAGCGACAACATCATGGTGCAGGTACGTGCCCGGGAACGTGGGAGCATCAGACCTCGTCGCTGCAAAGGTGTGCAGTGGAGGGAGGTGGGAAGGTGGTGCGTGGCGTTAGGCAGGTCTGAAATAAGGTGCCCTGACCCAGGTGGCCCAAGCTAGCCCGATCTCGTCCGATCTCAGAAGCTAAGCAGGGTCGGCCCTGGCGAGCATCTGGATGGGAGACCGCCAAGGAAGTCTAGGGTTGCTACGCAGAGGCAGGCAATGGCCAACCCACCTCTGTTTTTCTCTGCCTTGTCCTGGATGGCCCAGGCTAGCCTGATTTTATCAGATCTCAGAACCTGTTCTGGTTGTTCACATGAGCCTGCAGTGTGATGTGACTGCGAAGAAAGCTAATGCAATCTTAGGATGCATGAACAGAAGCCTTGTGTCCAGATCATGGGAGGTGGTAGTTCCACTCTATTCTGCTATGGTCGGGCCTCCCCTGGAGTCCTGTGTCCAGTTTGGGGCACCACATTTTAGGAAGGATGTTGACAAGCTCGAGTGTGTCCAGAAGAGGGCGACCAGGATGGTGAGAGGGTTGGAATCCAAGTCTTAGGAGGAAAGGCTGAAAGAGTCGGGTCTGTTTAGCCTGGGAAAGAGAAGACTTAGAGGGGACATGATGGCAGTCTTCAAGTATTTGAAGGGCTGTCAGGTAGAAGATGGAGCAGATCTCTTTTCTCTTGCTCCAGATTGCAAGACTAGATCTAGTGGGTGGAAATTACGAGGGAGTTGTTACCGGCTAGATATCAGGAGAAACTTCCTAACTGTCAGAGTGTTTGAGCAGTGGAAGAGTCTGCCTCGGGAGGTGGTGGATGCTCCTTCCCTGGACGTTTCCAAGTGGAGGCTGTGCGACCATCTTTCGGGTATGTTGTAGGGTTATCTTTTGGCTCTGCTCCTGCAGAATGCAGGGGTTGGACTAGATGACCTGCAAGGTCCCTTCCAACTCTAACATTCTATGATTCCTTGAAGTATGATTGCACACAGAAGCTTATACCCAGAATTAGACTTTGTTGGTCTTAAAGGTGGCACCGGACACAAGCTGGGTTCTATTGATAAGGAAATATTTCTATTAGCAGGGAACAGCAAATTCTTCCTATTCCGGGCATGCGCCAGTAGGAGATCTCTTTGTGTTTCTTCCCCTCTTTCTCCTCCGGTGCGCCAGTATCACGCTTTGGGGCTGCTGTACCATCTCCGGAAGAACGACCGCCTGGCCGTCTCCAAGATGCTGAACAAGTTCACGAAGTCGGGCCTCAAGTCCCAGTTCGCCTACTGCATGCTGATCCGGATCGCCAGCCGGCTCCTGAAGGAGTCCGAAGAGGGGTAAGGGGCCTGGGTCTCGGACAGACCTGTCAGGGGACCCCTGAAAGGCTTCCTGGTTTGTGGCGGGTTCTGTGAACTTCCGGCTGTCCAGGGATCGAGGGGCCGCGGGTGTATACAGCTCGAAGAAGTCGCAAAGCGCGCCGCCTGATGGGTGGGGCGTGGAGGATGCCGAATGGAAACTTCCCACTTGCTCGAGCGTTCAAGCTGCACCCTTTAAGCACGCATCAGTGTGCTTAGTTCTCGTGGCCCTTTCTTGCACACCCAGGGAAATGCCGATTGCCACTTTGAGGTCAGGAAGCCGTTTTTGCCATCTTCTGGGCATGGAGCAGGGGGTCACTGGGGGTGTGGGAGGGGGAGGTATTTGGGGCCGGGGAGTATCCGGAAGACCCAGGTTCGAATTCCCACTCATTTCATGGAACCTCACTGGGTTTTGGTGGGCTACGATCGCCTCCCTGCCAGGAGTTTCATTGGGCAGGTGAATACAGTTGTGATGGTCACCAGGTTCCCTTCCATCAGAACAAATGGGAGCCCGGAGTTATAAACCCCTTAACTTCACCTTGGTGTTTGTACAACGGGTGTTCAACGTGAAGCGACAGGTGTTTAGTACTTGAACACATGAAATTGCCTTATACTGAATCAGACCTTTGGTCCATCGAAACCAGTATTGTCCACTCAGACTGGCAGCAGCTCTCCAGGGTCTCAGGCGGAGGTCTTTCCCATCACCTGCTGCCTGGTCCTTTTTAACTGGAGATGCCGGGGATTGAACCTGGGACCTTCTGCATGCCAAGCAAAGGCTCTACCACTGAGCCCAAATAAAGCTGCCTGTTACTGAATCCGACCCTTGGTCCATTAAGGACGGTATTGTCTACTCAGACTGGCAGCCGCTCTCCAGGGTCTCAGGCGGAGGTCTTTCCCATCACCTGCTGCCTGGTCCTTTTAACTGGAGATGCCGGGGACTGAACCTGGGACCTTCTGCATGCCAAGCAGAGGCTCTGCCGCTGAGCCACAGCCCCTCTTTACAGCTCTCCAGGGTCTCAGGCGGAGGTCTTTCCCATCACCTACTGCCTGGTCCTTTTTAACTGGAGATGCCGAGGATTGAACCTGGGACCTTCTGCATGCCAAGCAGAGACTCTACTGAGCCATGGCCCATCTTTACAGCTCTCCAGGGTCTCATGCAGAAGTCTTTCCCATCACCAACTGTCTAGTTCTTTTTAACAGGAGATGTGGGGGATTGAACCTGGGACCTTCTGCATGCCAAGCAGAGGCTCTTAACACTGAACCATGGCCCCTCTTTACAGCTCTCCAGGGTGTCATGCAGAAGTCTTTCCCATCACCAGCTGCCTAGTTCTTTTTAACAGGAGATGCTGGGGATTGAACCGGGGACCTTCTGCATGCCAGGCAGAGGCTCTGCCGCTGAGCCACAGCCCCTCTTTACAGCTCTCCAGGGTCTCAGGCGGAGGTCTTTCCCATCACCAACTGCCTAGTTATTTTTAACTGGAGATGCCAGGGATTGAACCTGGGACCTTCTGCATGCCAGGCAGAGACTCTACTACTGAGCCATGGCCCGTCTTTACAGCTCTCCACGGTCTCATGCAGAAGTCTTTCCCATCACCAGCTGCCTAGTTCTTTTTAACCGGAGATGCCGGGGATTGAACCGGGGACCTACTGCATGCCAAGCAGAGGCTCTGCCACTGAGCCACAGGCCCTCCCTCCTTCTCCCGTCTGCAGCAGTGTTTCTGAAACCCAGGGAAATTGAATGTAGTAATTAGACAGGAAAAATTGGAGTGGGTAGTTCTGGAAAAGAAAAGGCCATGTCTGGCCAGGATAGGCATCCCCTTCCTCTTTATGGCTGTGTGAGAAGAGTCTTCAAGTCTCCAGAAGTATTACTGAGGCCATGGGGAAGTAATAGACCCTCAGTTACCTTTTGAACACACATTATGAAGAGCTTCCAGTTCTGGCAGTCTGTAACACCAGTTCTTTCTCTCTCCGGATGGCAGGCACGACAACCCACTGTTCGATTTCATCGAAAGCTGCCCTACGGAACAAACATGAGATGGTGATTTATGAGGCGGCCTCAGCAATCATCCACCTCCCGAACTGCACAGCCAGGGAACTGGCGCCGGCTGTCTCTGGTGAGCAGGGGAGAAGCAGCCGAGGAACAGGGCAGGGCTGCGTCGTCGAAAACTAATCCAGTTTGGTGTAGTGGTTAAGAGAGGCAGACTCTAATCTGGGAGAGCCGGGTTTGATTCCCCACTCCTCCACATGCAGCCAGCTGGTGTGACCTTGGGTCAGTTACAAGTTCTCTCAGAGCTGTTCTCTCAGGAGCAGTCCTCAACAGAGCTCTCTCAGCCCCACCGACCTCACAGGTTGTCTGTTGTGGGGAGGGGAAGGGAAAGGAGATTGTAAGCCGCTCTGAGACTCCTTCCGGTAGTGAAGGGTGGGGTATAAATCCAATTTCTTCTTCTAAGCACAAGAGTCTTCCGGATATTGCTTCAGGAGGTAGCCGAGTTGGGTCTGCAGTAGGACAGCTACATAATATAGATTTTCGGGATAGGAGCTTTTGAAAGTCAAAGCTCCCGTCTTCACCCAGGTGTAGCTGGGGCAAGGCTAAGGACGTCTGTGTCCTTATGACGCTGCCTTCAGCAGAGTTGGACCAGGAGCCGTCCCGCCCAGCACATCTCTCCAAAGTCTCCGGCCGAGAAAGGTCTTTCCTGGGATCCCATACCTGGGGGTGTGGAGGAGCTGCGTTTGGGACCAGTGTTCCCTCTAAGCTGAGTTAGCGTGAGCCAGCTCACAGTTTTTAGCCTCCAGCTCACACCTTTTTATCTTAACTCAGGAAGGATGGATCCAGGGCAGACTAATTCACACAGCAACCAAACCGCTCGCTCACAACTTTAATGCCAGTTGCCCACGAAGTAGAATTTTTGCTCACAGCTCAGAGGGAGCATTGCCTGGGGCCTCCGGCATGCAAAGCGTAGGCTCTGCCGCTTAGCTCTGCGTCCTCCCCCTCTGTTATTTTATTGTTTTAAAAAGTTTTTGTCCCACTTTTCTGATGTATACTTCTAAGCACCGGATCAGATTCAAAGTTACGGTGTTAACCTTTTAAGGCCCTTAGCAGCTTGGGACCCACGTGCCTTCGGGAACGCCGCTCTTGGCATACCCCCAGAAGAGCCTTGCACTCAGAAGATAAGAACTTACTGGTGGTCCCCGGCCCGAGAGACATCCGGCTGTCCTCAGCCCAGGCCAGGGCTTTTTCCACCCTGGGCCCTACCTGGTGGAACTCTCTGCCAAACAACCTCCGTGCCCTGCGGGGCTTGTTGCTGTTCTGCAGGGCACGTAAGGCCACCGGGCATTTGGTTGAGGACAGTGACGGTTCTCCATATGGCCTGGCATGCCTCTTCCTCCACTTCCCCCCTCTCCGAGGCAATAGCACTTCTTTGGAGTCATCGCCATCAGACTGGCTTAAGTTGCCGTTAAATGTGTTTTATGTATAACTAGGAGTAAGGCTCGTTATGGGAAGAAATACAACGGGCTCTAGAAGGAAGCTCCGGGTGAGTGTCCCGGCTGTGGCTGGCGGGGCAGCAGAGGAAAGGAGAAAATAGAGGGAGGCGAGCCACGTTTATCTCCTGCTTAGCAATAAGGCAGGGCTGTCTCCAAGTCATTTGGCTGCCCCAAGTGGGTAGTATGGGAGGAGAGCCTCATGGTCACAGGTATGGTTCCCTCCACCCCTGACTTACGTTGATTTGGGGTTATGCAGTGGAAGCTAAGGTGGAAAAGCACCTCCCCCTGTGCCATGTCTTCTGGGTTCCAAGGGTCTGGAAAGCAGTTCCTTAGCCAGTTACAGGGTTGCCAACTCTGGGTTGGGAAATACCTGTAGATTTGAGGGGTAGAGCCTGGGAAGGGCAGGGTTTGGGGTGTGGAGAGACCTCAGCAGGGTATCCATTGCCCAAAGTAGCCATTTTCTCCAGGAGAACTGATCTTGGAGATCTCCAGGTGCTGCCTGGAGGCTGGCAGTACTAAGGGGAGGGCCAGACCTGTAGATTTGAGGAGTAGAGCCTGGGGAGGGCAGGATTTGGTGGAGTCCACTGCCCAAAGCAGCCATTGTAATAGCTGGATAAGTTTCTGTAGGGGAAACGATGTTCTGTGACTGGGGAACACAGTGGTTTCTGGGAGATCTCCAGGCCCCACAGGGAGATTGGCAACTCCAGTGACCATTTAAGGGAAGACTGGAATATGTATTTTGGCAACTCCAGTGACGGTTTAACGGAAGGCTGGGATATGAATTTTACCTCAGGACTCATTCAGTGACTCCCAACAGCCGCAACCAAACTGTCTAGAATGTTAGAGGCAAAGGCCAATCAGGCCACATATGCAAATGACCTCTGTGTTCTGACTGGCTACTGGGGGGAGAGGAACAGCAAACTGTTTAGAATATTGGAGGCGAGACTCAGGCAACGCAGCCAGTGGATAGGGACAGCTTCCGAGTGACAGATCACAGAGCGAACCGATTTTGGAGTGCGTGGAATGTCGCCAGACGAAAATGGTTTTATTATATAGGAGAGAAGATTTAACTTTCAACTTTGTAAATTTTCATTACTGTTCTATGCCACCCTGAGCTCCATTTTTCAGTGAAGGGCAGCATGAAAGCCAAGTCTAATAAATAAATAATAAAAAGCAGTTTCTGTAAGTCTGACGACTGAGAGGTGAGGAGATGATTGAGAGGTGATGTGAGAGCCATCTCCAAGTCCTTGAAGGGCTGTTATCAAGAGGATGGTGTGGAGTTGTTTTCTGTCACCCCAGAAGGTTGGATCAGAACCAACAGGTTGGAATTAAATCAGAAGAGTCTTCGGTTAAACATCAGGAAGAACTTCCTGACAGTTGGAGTGGTTCCTCAGTGGAACAGGCTTCCGTGGGAGGTGGTGGGCTCTCCTTCTTGGGAGGTTTTCAAGCAGAGGCTAGATGTCCGTTTGACGGCAACGCTGATTCTGTGAAGTCAGGCAGATCGTGAGAAGGCAGGGCAGGGAGGGTTGCCTCAGTGCTGAGTTTTTGTGGCCGATTCTTACAGAGCCAGGGAAGTGCTGATCGCCACTTTGGGGTCACGAAGCCATTTTTCTCCAGGCCAGTTTGGCCAGGGATCCTGAAGGGGTTTCTTTGCCATCTTCTGGGCATGGAGCAGCAGTCACTGGGGGTGTGGAGGGGAGGTATGTGTGAATTTCCTGCCTTGTGCAGAGGGTTGGATTAGGTGACCCCGGAGATCCTTTCCAACTCTATGATTCTGTAATTCATTGAGGCCAGCAACACTGACGATTCACCAGGCAAATGCACATTGCAACGGGTTAAAGGCTTTGGCCTCATTGTGCATTTACTGAGATGTGTTCTTCTCGCTTGCTTCTTCTCAGTCCTCCAGCTTTTCTGCAGTTCCCCCAAGCCCGTGCTGAGGTATGCAGCGGTGCGGACTCTGAACAAGGTGAGTGTCTCTGGCGCACGACACGCACTTTCTTTGGGAGGGTGGTTGTGCGTTCCAAAACGGTGGGCTTTCCAAGACTCTCCAGCAAACAATAACGAAAACAATAGGTTGTCGAAGGGTTTCACGGCTGGAGTTCATTAGCTGTTGTAGATTTTCCGGGTTGTGTGGCCGTGGTCTTGGCATTGTAGGACCTGACGTTTCGCTAGGAGCCGTGACTGGCATCCTCAGAGGTATAACACAGAAAGATGGAGTACTCTCTGCGTCCAGGTGAGCAGAAAAATGGTAGGCAGGTAATTTATACCTACCCTGGAAGGTGGGGTAGGGCTGGGTCATTATTATGTTGGAGTTCCCCAGGCTGTGAACATGCTAATGGGGGAGCTTTCCTGAGGAGGTTCTTTGGCATATGGATTGTTTCCTGAGGAGGTCCTCAGAGGTATAACACAGAAAGATGGAGTACTCTCTGTGTCAAGGTGAGAAGGAAAATGGTAGGCAGACAATTTACATCTACTCCAGAAGGTGTGGTAGGGCTGAGTCATTATCTTGTAGGAGTTCCCCAGGCTGTGAACATACTAATGGAGGAGCTTTCCTGAGGAGGTTCTTTTACCTATGGATTGTTTCCTGAGGAGGTTTCCTGTTTCCTGAGGAGGTTTTCTTGCATGTGGACTGGCTGTTGAAATTCTAATCTTATCTGTAGTGCTGTTGTCAGAGGTAGAGGCTTTTGTGTTCTTCAGGACAGGAAAACAAGATAATGACTCGGCCCTACCCCACCTTCCGGAGTAGATATAAATTTACCCGCCTCCCATTTTCCTTCTCACCTTGATACAGGGAGTCCTCCGTCTGTCTTTCTTTCTGCATTATACCTCCGAGGGTGCCAGTCGCAGCTACTGGCGGAACGTCAGGGCCTACAAGGCCACGGCCAGACAGCCCGGAAAATCTACAGCAACCAATAACGAAAACAACTGTGATGTTACATTATGGAAATATATTTAGACGACTCTTCTGTAGTGAGCAGTGTCCCCTCTAAGCTGAGTCAGTGTGAGCTAGCTCACGGTTTTGTAGCCTCTGGCTCACACATTTTTGACTTCGCTCAGGGAGGAGGGCTCCAGAGCACACGAATGTATACAGGAGACAAATCGCTGGCTCACAATTTTGATGCTGGCAGCTCGCAAAGTAGAATTTTTGCTCGCAAGACTCCACGGCTTAGAGGGAACATCGGTCGTGAGTCGTATATCTTCATCACATCACGCATCACTACGGAAGAGTACAAGACTCCCCAATGGGCAGTTGGCCTATGCCCCATAGCCAGCCTGTTCCTTGCAGCAGCTGCTAATGCAGGGTCTTTCGCTGCCTCTCTCCACATTCTGCCATCTAGCATGCCTCCGTGGTGCTATAAAGAAATATGGCTTGCCAGGAGTGGGCCAGTGGTCCCCACCACTGGCTACAGGTACACACGGGGGAATGACAAAGCCCCAGAGATGCAGATCAGGTGGTGGGCTGTTCCCCCTCCCTTTTGGTAAATATTGGTTACTCCCCTTCTTTTTTGTTTTGCTTCAGTGGTGTATTAGTTTTTGATTTATGGGTCGACACATCTCAGGCTGGGGACGGGTAGCAGAATGCGCTCTGTGGCATCGGGGCATCCCGGAGAGCCAGCTCGGTGTTGCGGTTAAGAGCAGCGGACTCTTAATCTGGGAGAACCGGGTTTGATTCCCCACGCCTCCACTTGCAGCTGCTGGATGACCTTGGGCAAGCCGTAGTCCTGACCAGAGCAATCCTCGGAAGAGCTCTCTCAGCCCCACCGACCTCACAGGGTGTCTGTTGTGGGGAGGGGAAGGGAAGGGAGTTTGTAAGCCACTCTGAGTGTCAGAAGTCCTAACTCAGTCAGCAAAACACCAGGCCTTGTGATGCAAGCAAGGTTAGCGTTTATTAAGCTGCAATAGATAGATCACTGGTACAGGTATCTTGTTCAGAATGACTTGGTTACAGAAAGCAAGCGGTTATACAGGGAAGGGGGTGAATGGGGACCCCCCCTTCTTCCATACAATGAATAACATGCGACTGGGAAATCGAAAGTTACCATGCTAATGAAATTCCCACCGCCCCCATTATTCACAGCTGCTACATCTATGCCAGCGATAGAGAAGCGCGCAGCCTGACTTGCCAAGGTCAGAATGTCCAGGCTGCAAGAGATAGTGGTAATAGAAGCCACATTCCATTCTCACACCCGAGGTGTAAATCAACAACTCCCCGGATTCCAACCTCCCGCCTGTCACGCCACCAAGGCGCCTAGAGCCCACCTCCCTCCCTTCCATCCATCATGGCAGGGCTACCTGACATGCAGCCCCCTCGAAAACAGTCCTACCCCTTTGGTTTATGGGGGTACAACTTGTGAAATGCTTTGACAAGCCGGGGGGCCAGAACATTTTCCGCCCGTACCCACTCCCTCTGTTCCAGCCCAAAGTCAATCCATTCAACCAGGTAAAATAAGCGATTGCGAGAGATTTTAGAGTCCAGAATTTGCGATACTTCGTAGTGAGGTTCCCCCCCACCAGCAGTGGAGGAGGGGTCGGCCGCTGCGGTCTCCATCTGTTCTCTTCAGGCGCTTGGCGTAAAAGCCTTACATGAAAAACAGGATGAATAGACTTTAGAGACTTAGGCAATGCAAGTTCAACAGTTACAGTGTTAATTACTCTCACAATCTCAAAAGGACCAATATATTTCCAACCGAGTTTGCGACTTGGCTGAATCCGACGCAAATGTTGGGTGGATAAGTAAGCAAACTCTCCACATTTTGGAACCCAAGCAAGGCTACGTTTTTTGTCTGCTTGGAGTTTGTATGCAGCCTTAGCCTCCTCAAGAGTCTTGGCTAACGAGCCCCACGCCTCCTGCAGTTGTTTGCACCAGTCCCCAGCGTCTCCCGCCGGGAGGTCGGGAGAAGTCAAAAATGGTAAAGGCGGGGCGTCATATCCATGTACTGCTTTAAACGGGGACATCCCCGTCGACGAGTGCTGAGTATTATTGTAACAAAACTCAGCCAAAGGTAAAAGAGAATGCCAATTGTCCTGCTGAAAGTTAGAAAAACACCGCAGGTATTGTTCCAGAGTCTGATTTACACGTTCGGTTTGCCCATCCGATTCAGGATGGTATGCACTGCTCACCCCCCTCTCCACCCCAAGCAGTGACATAAGTTCGCTCCAGAACTTTGAAACGAATTGAACCCCCCTGTCCGAGATCACCTTAGCAGGTAAGGTGTGGAGTCTCACAACGTGTTGCAGGAAAGCAGAGGCTAATTTTTTAGCAGAGGGGATGGAGGCAAACGGAACGAAATGCGCCTGCTTAGTAAACAGGTCCACTATCACCCATATGACGGTTTTCCCCCCGCTAGGAGGTAGATCCGTAATAAAGTCCATAGAGATCACTTCCCACGGCCGAGCCGGGGTAGGGAGAGGCTGTAGGGCACCTGGGGGTTTACCGGGCCGAGGTTTACTCATCAAGCACGTTTGACAGGCTGACGTGAAGAGAGAAACATCTTTACGTAGTCCCGGCCACCAAAATTGTCTTTGCAATAGCTGGAGAGATTTCACAAACCCCGTGTGTCCAGCTAGCTTTGATCCGTGCGCCCAGCCCATTACCTCCCCCCTGAGAGACCGTGGGACAAAGAGTTTGTTATTTTTAGTCCAGCAGCCATGTGCATCCCTGGACATTCCTTCTTCCCCCGCCACCTCCTCCCTGTCCGCATCCGAGAGTTCTGTGGAGAATTTCACCGCCCATTCATTTGGGGGAGGATCTGGCGGTGGGGGGGAATGTTTGGCTTGCCTCCGAGTGGTTACTGCTCCTCCCAACTGGGAAGGAGTGAAAATCGAGTCACGAATCTCCTCCCTTTTGCTGTCGTGTTGAGGGAGGCGTGACAGGGCATCGGCCAGCGAGTTAGATGTCCCCGGGAAGTGGTGCAGTGTGAAATTGAACTTGGAGAAGAAATCAGCCCAGCGGAGCTGTTTGGCGTTCAAGGAGCGGGGGGAGCGGAGTAGCTCGAGGTTTTTGTGATCAGTCCAGACCTCGAACGGGACTCGCGCCCCCTCTAGCCAATGGCGCCAGGTAGCCAACGCTAAGCGGATCGATCCCGCTTCTTTTTCCCACACCGACCAATTCCGTTCGGTATCGTTAAATTTTTTGGAAACATAGGCAAGGGGGTGCAATTTGCCATCCTCCCCCTCTTGGAGGATCGCCCCCCCCATTGCAACGTCCGAGGCGTCAACTTGAACAATGAATTTTTTAAGTTCATTCGGGTGGGCCAACACGGGTTCCGACGTAAAAAGGGCTTTCAATTTGTCGAACGCCCGCTGGCACTCTGGCGACCATTCTAGTTTGGCCCCGGGCCGAGTGCATTCGGGTGGCTTCCCTTTGGTTTTCAGTAAGTCAGTCAAGGGAAGGGCCACCTGGGCAAAGTTCGAGAGGAACGATCTATAAAAGTTCGCGAATCCGAGGAACCCCTGGAGTTGCCTCCTCGTTTTGGGAGGCTCCCACCCCACGACATCTTTAACTTTGTCAGGGTCCATTTCAATCCCCTTCTGGGAAATGCGGTAGCCTAGAAAAGGGATCTCCGTCTTGTGAAATTCACACTTGGAAAGTTTGGCAAACAGTTTATGCTTGTGCAACGTTTGTAGTACTTCCCGCACTAGTTTCACATGCGATTTTAGGTCGGGGGAGTACAAAAGAATGTCATCAAGGTAAACAAGGACCCCCTTGAACAAGTGTTTATGCAATACTTCGTTAATCAAGTTCATGAAGACCCCAGGGGCCCCCTGGAGCCCGAATGGCATGACTAAGTATTCAAACTGGCCGAGGGGAGTGTTGAACGCCGTTTTAAATTCATCCCCCTCCCGTATGCGGACTCTGAAATAGGCATCCCGGAGGTCTAACTTAGAGAAAATTTTCCCCCAGCCACTGCAGCCAACAAGTCTTTTATGAGGGGCATGGGGTAAGCGTTTGTGTTTGACACTGCATTCAAGCCGCGGTAGTCAGTACATAGCCGCAATCCCCCATCCTTTTTTTTCCGAAAAAGCACAGGAGCCGCAAAGGGGGAGGATGCTGGCCGTATGAAACCCCTACTGAGGTTTTTATCGATGAACTTCCTCAGTTCCACCTTTTCCGAAGGGCTCATAGAATACAGTTTTCCCTTTGGTAACTTTTGGTTGGGTAAAATTTCAATTGCACAGTCAGAGTTTCTGTGGGGGGGCAATTCATCAGCCTCCTCCTCTCCAAAAACGGGAGCCAGGTCGTGATACTCGGGAGGAATGCCTTCCAGCTCCGCGTTTGCCACCCCCGCTGTCACTAGGAGTTGCCCCCCATCATGGGTCCCCACTCCGGTTTCCATGTGTGGGACTGGCATTTCTTGGAGATGAAATTTACCTTCCCCTCCCCCCAGAGTACATGAGGATCGTGGTCAAAGAACCATGGGCTCCCTAGAACCAAGGGAAAGCGGGCCGAAGGGGTAACCACGAAAGGTCTTTCTTCCCAGTGTTGCCCGAGTCCCACCCGCAAGGGTACAGTCTCGTATTTGCATGGTTCTTTCATGGTGGACCCGTCCATTTGCGTAAAAATCAATGGGTCAGTTAATTTAACAACTTTCGCCCCAAGTCCCGTTATTAGTGTGGGGTTAATGAGGTCTCTCCCACACCCAGAGTCAATGAGAGCTCGTACTCTCACATGGGTCAATAGACCCGGGTCCATTAGAGTCACCGTGAGAAAGAAAAGAGAAGGGGTTTTGCTCACCGGGAGTTGCGCCTGGGGATGTGGGACCTGCTGTTCAGCGCTGTTTACAGCAGGTCCGTCTCGTTTCCCTGCGGCACGGTCTCGCCATCGGATGAGTCGGATGCTTCACTGAGCGGCTTGGCTTGCAGAGCCTTCGCCCCCTTCGGTTTCGCCACCTGTTTTGGTGTGGAGGTGTCAAACTTCTTCTTGGTTCCCTTCGGGGCTCCGGGTGCTGCAGCCGAAGTCGGGCAGTTCGCGGCGAAATGGCCCCCTTCTCCGCATTTGAGGCAAAGACCTTGCTTCATCCGGAGCTCCCTAGTGCCATCCCTCAGTTTCGGGTTCGGTGCCGGGGTTTTCCCTCTCGCAGCCGGTGCAGGGCCCCTGTTAGCCATCGCTGCGGCGGCGTCCAGCTTGATGGTCTTCAGGCGGTTCTCCATCGTGACGGCTGCTTGAACCCATCCGGTGAGGGTGTTCGGGTCTTGATTCCTGGTGACTTCCCGGCGGATTTCCGCGTTGAGTCCCCACTTGTAGAAATCCACGAGGTTCCCTTCCCCTCGGAGTTTGGCGGCACATCTGCGGAACTCCGAGGTGTAGTCTCTCACCGATCGCGCTCCCTGTTTGAGGCTTCGGATCGTTGCCTTCGCTGCTTTGGTGGAATGCACATCCTCAAATTGCTCCTTCATGGCCCACATGAAAGAATCGATTTCTCTCAGCTCGCGCCCGTCGACTTGATGGAGTCCCACATACCAGTCAGCAGCCGCTCCCTTTAGGTGGGCTGCTATGACATCGACCATCCGCTCTTCCCGCTGGAATAGGTGGCCCCAGGTCTCGATAAACCTCTCGGCTCGCACCAGGAAGAATGGGAATTTCTCGGGGTCTCCATCAAAATCAGCGTCCAGAAGTTCTGCAGGCTTGGGCGGCAAGAACCCCCAAGGACGAGGGGGTGGTTGCCCCGGCGGCCCCTGCGGTCCTGGCCCCGCTGGTTGATCCACCGGGCCGGCTGGCACGTTTCCCTGGTCTTGGTCCGGCACCGGCCGTTGATCGGGAGGGACCTGGGCTGGTGGTTCCTCACGCCTTTGCCGCTCGCGCTCTTCCCGGATACCCTCTGCGATCATCTGTGGGATGCGTGCGAGGGATTCGTCTAGGAATCGCATCAGGCGGTCTTGGCTCGGTTCTTCAGTCCATCTCCTCCTCACCACGGCGCCTTCCAGGGTATCGGAGTCGCGGCCAGTCTCTTCCAGGGCTTCCGCCGTGATTAGTTTCCGGACCGACCTCTCGGGGTGGCTCATCCCCATGGAAGCTCTCGGGGTCCCGAACCACGCTTCGTGGGTGTCAGCCAGGGGTTTCACCCAGTCACGTCTGCGTCCAACTCGGGTGGTCACCCCCCCATAGGCTGCCCCATAAGGGTCTCCGTAAGGCCCTCCAAAGTCGTACTCCAGACCCCATTGTCTCGGCACGTGTGTGTCTGGGGTCTCTCGGGGTACGTCTTTCCCGGGAGGTCTCTTATCCTTTTCATCTTCTTCAATTGGGAGAGTGTCTTCTTCTCCGCCACTCATTTTGGAGTTGCGGGTTTAGGACCAGTCCCAAAAGTAATTGATGATTCTGAACAAACTGTCAGAAGTCCTAACTTAGTCAGCAAAACACCAGGCCTTGTGATGCAAGCAAGGTTAGCGTTTATTAAGCTGCAATAGATAGATCACTGGTACAGGTATCTTGTTCAGAATGACTTGGTTACAGAAAGCAAGCGGTTATACAGGGAAGGGGGTGAATGGGGACCCCCCCTTCTTCCA
>JAPDNY010000005.1:6601673-6604357 GCA_029375565.1 Gekko gecko
TCGTACACCTGTAGCTACTTATATGTCATTCAATAGACTGAAATTTTATATTGGTCCTCCTCAGAAGAAAACGTACGAAACGAATATACTATCCGGAAATTTCGTCTTTGATGGTGGACCTTTCTGACTTTGCACCTTTATTGTACTTGTTACCATTTTGTAGTTACATTCTATTAGAATGCATATATATTTTTGCAGTTTGTTCTTGTTTCTTTTAGCTGCTTAAAGACGGCCAGGGAGGGAGCTCGCCACCTCCCGAGGTAGCAGATTCCACGGTTACACACCTCTGACTGTCAAAAAGGTTTCCCTAAGATCCAGCCGGTACCCTCCTGCCCTTAATTTAAACCCATTCTTGCGAGTCCTCTCCTCTGCTGCCAACAGGAATAGCTCATCGCCCTCCTCTAAGTGACACAGCCCTTCAAATACTTCAAGAGAGCCATCCTGTCCCCCTTCAACCTCCTCTTCTCCAGACTGAACATTCCCCAGGCCCTCAGCCTTTCCTCCCAGGGCTTGGTGGTCTCCAGGCCCCCGATCATCCTCGTCGCTCTCCTCTGCACACGCTCCATTCTGTCCACATCCTTTTGGAAGTGAGGCCTCCAGGACTGCAGGTGTGGCCTGACCCATGCAGTGCACAGCGGGGCTAGGATGTCTTGCGATCTGGATGTTATGCCTCTGTTGACACACCCCAAGATCGCATTCGCCTTTTTTGTCGCCGCATCACACTGGCTGCTCATATTTCACTTACGTTAAATAAATTTCGTGTGTGTTTCTCTGCCCTTGCAGGTGGTGGTGGTCCAGGCCATCAGCGCACTCTGCCAGAAGTACCCGCGCAAACACATAGTGATGATGACCTTCCTCTCCAACATGCTCAGGGACGACGTAAGTTTTGGTTGCTGGCTGCAATGGCCACATGGGGTGACCAGAGGCCTTTGGGATGCATCTTGGAAGAGGGGTCAGTAATCTCCTCAAGCACCAAAAGCCGGGGGAAGGTCACGGCTCCACGGGAGGGCAGCGGCCACACCTGAAGAAAGGGCCCAGGGGCTGGTGTCTCCAGGTAAAGGGGTCTCCGGCAGCAGGTGTTGGGGAAGCGGGTCTCTATTTGCCTGGGACCCCGGAGAGCTGCTGCCCGTCTGAAGAGAGAAAACTGGGCTAGAAGTACCAAAGTTCTGACTTGGTCTAAGGCAGCTTCGCACGTCTACAAAAAATCAGAAGGGGCTAATGCTGAAATTGGTGAAGTGCAACTAATATAATATACTAGAAAATGAATTGTACTGCTTCTGTATAGATCTCAGGGTGGCCTCTATTTGGAATAACATGCGTGGTTCTGGTCTCTGTATCTCGAGAAGAGAAGAAGAGATTGGATTTATACCCGCCCTTCACTATCTGAAGGAGTCTCGGAGCAGCTTACAATCTCCTTTCCATATGTCATTGAAGGCTTTCACGGCCGGAGTTCATGAGCTGCTGTAGATTTTCCGGGTTGTGTGGCCATGGTCTTGGCATTGTAGGATCTGACGTTTCGCCAGTAGCTGTGACTGGCATCCTCAGAGGTACAACACAGAGGTATAACACAGGTATACCTCTGAGGATGCCAGTCACAGCTACCGGCGAAACGTCAGGTCCTACAGTGTCAAGACCACGGCTGCACGACCCGGAAAATCTACAGCAGCTAATCTCCTTTCCCTTCCCCTCCCCACAGCAGACACCCTGTGAGGTCGGTGGGGCTGAGAGAACTCTCTCCAGAACTGCTTAGTTCTGAAATGACTTGTGACTGACCCAAGGTCACACCAGCAGCTGCATGTGGAGGAGTGGGGAATCAGACCCGGTTCTCCCAGATTAGAGTCTGTGCTGCTAACCACTACACCAGACTGGCTCTCCCAACAGAGCTGGGAAAGATGCAAACTAAAACAACCAAGGTGATTAAGAGGTCGCAGCACCTTCCACGGTAGAGACCGGTGAAAGAGTCTGGGGCTTTTGGTGTAGTGGAGCCAATTTAGTGTTGTGGCTAGGAGCATCGGACTCTAATCTGGGAGAACCAGGTTTGATTCCCCACCCTCCACTTGCAGCCGCTGGATGACCTTGGACAAGCCATAGTTCTTTCGGAGCTGTTCTCTCAAGGCAGTTCTGGAAATAGCCCTCTCAGCCCCACCGACCTCACATAGGGTGCCTGTTGTGGGAGGGGAAGGGAAAGGAGTTTGCAACCACTCGAGACTCCTTCAGGTAGTGAAGGGCAAGTATAAATCCAATCTCTTCTTCTTTTTTCAGTTTAGAAGAAGAGATCACTGTGGGAGGAAGACATGATAGAGGTTTATTAATCATGCATGCCGAAAAATACATAGAGGGATTTTTTTTCTCAGTCATAATATCAGAATCATTGAATGTTAGAGTTGGAAGGACCTTGCAGGTCATCTAGTCCAACCCCCTGCACTCTGCAAGGAAACTTGGCGGTGACCTGGTTGGGTTCATGGGCAATCAATTCAGTATGAACAAAAGGAATGCCTTTCTTAGGGCAAGACGTTGAACGTAATTGACATGTCATGGGTCCTGTGGGCCGGGAAGACAGACGTTATGCCTCCTGAGATTATTGCATTCGAAGCTGTGAAAAATGTTTAGCAGTCCTTCGAAACGATTCGGAGCGTGGACTAAAATAGCGAGGTAGAAAGTCGGTGAATTCGGATGTGCCCGTT
>JAPDNY010000005.1:6606957-6638063 GCA_029375565.1 Gekko gecko
CCTGACCATAGCAGAATAGAGCGGAACGACCACCTCCCGTGATCTGGACACAAGGCTTCTGTTAATAAACCCTAAGATTGCATTAGTTTTCTTCGCATCCTAAGATTGCATTAGCTTTCTTTCTTAGATTGTTTGAGCAGCTGGGCATTACATCAGAAGAAATTCCCCAACTGGGTAAGGCAGAGAGCCTCAATATTGTCCAGTGCAGTGTTCCCTCTAAGCTGAGTTAGTGTGAGCTAGCTCACAGTTTTTTAGCCTCCAGCTCACACATTTTTGTCTTCGCTCAGGATGGATGGCTCCGGAGCAAAACTCATTTATGCAGTAGCCAAATTGCTCGCTCACAACTTGAATGCCAGGAGCTCGCAAAGTAGTACTTTTATTGACAGGAGTCCACAGCTTCGAGGAGGCATTGGTCAAGTGCTGCCTCACCAAGCTCGGTTACGATTGCACGGTAATTTGTGCTCGTAGCGTTTGTTCAGCCCAATTCTTTGCCGTTTTACCACCTTGATCCTTGCCATCCGGTACGAGATATCTAACTGTTCTCCATAATGCTAGGACGTTTTCTGTAGCTCATCTTAACTTAGCTAACCCTTCTGAAATATTGTGCGGGAGGTTTTGTGATTTTTCTGCATTCGGATCATCTTTGTCCTCGTTGCCTGGGTAAAAATTGATGCTTTTATCTCATAAGATTCTGGAGTGGTCCTTTTATACCGTTTTTAGGAGTCAATGGATTTTACCTCTTCTCTTGCCTTTATCTCTCGGTGATTCTCAAAGGAATGTTATTTCCCATCTGGTGCTAGAGGGTGATCCGAATGTCACTTTACTGGTTGCTGAATTCCTGTCTATATTCATATTTTCCTTTAGAAACTGACTGAGGATTCTTTTAGTCATTGCCCCGGATCTGTTGATCAGAAGAGCTCCGGAAAGGGAAGGAAGGAAAGCTGGAAACAGTATAGCTTAGGATAATAATAACTTCAGCATTAAATTTTGCCAGAGGTACCCAGTGGTCTCTTGTCAGAAGAAGAAGAAGAAGAAGACAATGACATTGGATTTATACCCTGCCCTTCACTACCCGAAGGAGTCTCAGAGCGGCTTACAAACTCCTTTCCCTCCCCTCCCCACAACAGACACCCGGTGAGGTAGAAGAAGAGGAAGAAGAGATTGGATTTATACCCCGCCCTTCACTGCCCAAAGGCGTCTCAGAGCGGCTTACAAACTCCTTTCCCTCCCCTCCCCACAACAGACACCCGGTGAGGTAGAAGAAGAGGAAGAAGAGATTGGATTTATACCCCTCCCTTCACTACCCAAAGGAGTCTCAGAGCGGCTTACAAACTCCTTTCCCTTCCCCTCCCCACAACAGACACCCTGTGAGGTAGAAGAAGAGGAAGAAGAGATTGGATTTATACCCCTCCCTTCACTACCCAAAGGAGTCTCAGAGCGGCTTACAAACTCCTTTCCCTCCCCCTCCCCACAACAGACACCCGGTGAGGTAGAAGAAGAGGAAGAAGAGATTGGATTTATACCCCTCCCTTCACTACCCAAAGGAGTCTCAGAGCGGCTTACAAACTCCTTTCCCTTCCCCTCCCCACAACAGACACCCTGTGAGGTAGAAGAAGAGGAAGAAGAGATTGGATTTATACCCCTCCATTCACTACCCAAAGGAGTCTCAGAGCGGCTTACAAACTCCTTTCCCTCCCCCTCCCCACAACAGACACCCGGTGAGGTAGAAGAAGAGGAAGAAGAGATTGGATTTATACCCCTCCCTTCACTACCCAAAGGAGTCTCAGAGCGGCTTACAAACTCCTTTCCCTCCCCCTCCCCACAACAGACACCCGGTGAGGTAGAAGAAGAGGAAGAAGAGATTGGATTTATACCCCTCCCTTCACTACCCAAAGGAGTCTCAGAGCGGCTTACAAACTCCTTTCCCTTCCCCTCCCCACAACAGACACCCTGTGAGGTAGAAGAAGAGGAAGAAGAGATTGGATTTATACCCCGCCCTTCACTACCCAAAGGAGTCTCAGAGCGGCTTACAAACTCCTTTCCCTTCCCCTCCCCACAACAGACACCCTGTGAGGCAGGCGGAGCTGAGAGAACTTCTGACAGGAACTGTCCTTGAGAGAACAGCTGTGCCAGAGCTTGTGACTGACCCAAGGTCACACCAGCAGGTGCAAGCGGAGGAGTGGGGAATCAAACCCGGTTCTCCCAGATAAGAGTCCACGCACTTCACCACTGCACCAAACTGGCTCTCGTCAGATCTCGGGAGCTAAGCAGAGCTGACTGTGGTTAGTACATGGATGAGAGACCTTGGCATACCAAGTCGGGAGGACGGAGGCAGGCTTTATCCAGCCACTTCTCTGAATATCCCCCTGGCCCCAGTTGGGGTCAGCCACCAGAGGTCGCCATGACTTCCAGGTGCGTGCGTGCACACTCACACACACACACAGACAGAGAAAACACCCAGAAAAGGACAACGTTTTGAGTCCAGCAGCAGCTTTGAGACCAACAAAGTTTTATTCAAGGTATAAACTTTCGTGTGCCGGCAGTCGGTTTCCGGGAAGGCTCTTTCAGCCTCCTGGCTTTCTGCAAACGATGCAAAACTGAGCTATTCAGGATGGCTTTTCTGCACAGTTAAGAGGGTTACGATGGGCACAAAATGGTCCGCAAAGTTTACTTGGATAAAGGATTAGGGACCGTGGTCTAGATGACTGCGCGTCGCTTGCTGTGAGTGGGGTCCTATGATGTGATTTTTGCATTGTCGAATGTGTCCAGTAAATATTGTTTATTTATTCGTTCATTCATTTAATTTGCATCCCGCCCTTCCTGCCAAGGCAGGCTCAGAGTGGCTTACATAAAACATAAAAAGGTAAAGGTTCCCCTACTCGAAAGCCAGTCGAATCCGACTCTAGGGTTGCGGTGCTCATCTCCGTTTCCAAGCCGAAGAGCCAGCACTGTCCGAAGACATTTCCGTGGTCATGTGGCCGGCATGACTAAACACCAAGGCGCACGGAACGCTGTTACCTTCCCACTGAAGTGGTACCTACTTATCTACTTGCAATTTCTTGCTTTCGAACTGCTATGTTGGCAGGAGCTGGAACTAGAGACAGGAGCTCACCCCATCATGCGGCACTCTCGGGTCTTGAACTGCTGAACTCCTGACCTTCCACAGCCTGCAGTTCAGCGTCTTAACCACTTGAGCCACCACAGCTCCTTGCATAAAACATACGAAACATTAAAACACAAAATTAAATAAAGCCACAACAACACCCTTTGAAAACCCAGCGTAAAGTGCTCATGCTGTTCGCGGGCGATGGCGGACGTTAGCCGCGTCGGACCGTGACACGTTAACGGTGATGGTCATTTAGGTCTGGCATTAATATGTTGAAGATGTTAATGCTTGGGGCCAGGGTCTCGGTTTATTTGGGGGGGCTCCCTACTCGAAGGCCTGGCTGAAGAGCTCCGTCTTGTAGGCCCTGCGGAACTGTAAAAGGTTCCACAGGGCCCTGAGGTCATCTGGGAGCTGGTTCCACCTGGGCGGAGCCAACACTGAAAAGGCCCTGGCCCTCTACAACGGCCAGTCTGGCTTCTCTAGGACCCAGGAGGGCCAGACGATTTTGGGACCCCAATCTTAGTGCTCTCCGGGGAACATGTGAGGAAAGGGGGTCCTTTAGGTATATAGGCCCCATACCATATAGGGCTTTAAAGGTAAGAACCATCACCTTGAAGACTTGGGTTTTGCTTCAGTTCTGTTTGTAGATTTCTGTTTGGTTCTACAATCCAGTTGCATTCTTTATTGGGTGTCCCGTTCGGTGGCTTGCATTGATTCACTCCATATAATAAGCCTTTAGTCCCAGTGGGAAGTGCGAACTGCAGTAAAGTACATAAAAGAAATAAAAATTCTTTCCCGTCCTGAGGAATCTTACAGGAGAAAGTATCATTGTAGATCCAGGTGGCCGGCCATGTCGGTCTGAAGCAATAGAACAAATCTAGAGTCCAGTGGGCACCTTTAAGACCAACAAAGGTTAATTCAAGACGTGAACTTTCATTTGCAGGCACGCTTTTTTCAAATATTTGAAACAGTATGTCGTCGAAGGCTTTCATGGCCGGAGTTCATTAGTTGCTGTAGATTTTCCGGGTTGTGTGGCCGTGGTCTTGGCATTGTAGGACCTGATCTTTCACCAGTAAACTATAATGGATCAACATTTATACTTTCTCCTGTAAGATTCCTCAGGACAGGCAAGAATTTTTATTTCTTTCATATACATTGTAGGACCTGATGTTTCTTCTGAAAAACACAAAATGCTCTACAGCTGGCAGTAGCACTACAGATAAGGTTAGAGTTTCAATAGCCATTCCACACACAAAAGAAACAGGAAACCTCCTCAGGAAACAATCCATAGACAAAACCTCCTCAGGAGAGCTCCAGCTCATAGCCATTCCACACACAAAAGAACCTCCTCAGGAAACAGGAAACCTCCTCAGGAAACAATCCACATACAAAAGAACCTCCTCAGGAAAGCTCCTCCATTAGCACGTTCATAGCCTGGAGAACTACTACAAGATAATGACTCAGCCCTACCTCACCTTCCTGAGTAGATATAAATTACCTGCCTACCATTTTTCTGCTCACCTTGACACAGAGAGTACTTCATCTTTCTGTGTTATACCTCTGAGGATGCCAGTCACAGCTACTGGCAAAACATCCGGTCCTACAATGCCAAGACCACAGCCACACAACCCGGGAAATCGACAGCAACTAATTTGAAAAAGTATTTGAAAAAATATTTTCAAGTATTTGAAAAAGTGTGCATGCAAACGAAGGCTCATCCCTGGAATAAAACTTGGTTGGTCCTTTTTTTTAATTTAAGATGTTATCTTTTTATAGCAAACAAACACAAATTCATAAAAATTGGGGGGGGGGTGTACCATTTACATCATTATTTTGGAGACGTCTTTGGACAGCGCTGGCTCTTCAGCTTTGAAACGGAGATGAGCACCGCAACCCTAGAGTTGGATTCGACTGGCTTTCGAGCAAGGGAACCTTTACCTTTTACATTGTCTGTTCTGTAAATTCATATTTCCATCTTGTACTTTTATGGAGATATTTTACATTATAATTAAAAGTATAGTTCGTATTTTCTTCTAATTTGGTTGTATGTCCATATGATTAATATAATGTATTCTTGCCGCCATTTGTAAAATCTTGACCTTGTATTTCCAAAGCTTCAAAACTTTGTTGGTCTTAAAGGTGCCCCCGGACTCTAAATTTGTTTCAGAGCATAAACGTTTTATACATAAATATATTGCTGTCTGGTAGCAGAAATGGCCGCTGTTCTCCCAGAGGGCACGAGAGGCCGGTCGAGTGCTTTTCTGCCCTTTTTTTTTTTTTTAAGATTTTATTTTCGTTTTCTTGTAATACATAAACAATCCAACTAGACATTTTACATCTCAAATAAAGTCTCATAGATCCAGTAGATTTTCTATCCAATTGTACACCTTCAACCATCTCTTCTTATGCACCTTTTCGTTTTTATTTTGTAACATCAAACTCAGATCACGCAATTGTGCTAACTCTAACACCTTCGATATGAATTCTTTTCTTGAGGGTATAATTTCTGATTTCCAATTTTATCGTATATTATAACTGCTGCTCGTTTGCGATTGGCTTTTCTGCCCTTCTAACTGTTGTCTCTTCCTTGGAAGGTTTGCGAAACGCCCCCCGCTGCTGGGATGTCATCCAACCCCTCCTGTGCGCCGTCTACATGCCCAAGTGTGAGGATGGCATGGTGGAGCTGCCCAGCCAGACCCTGTGCCAGGCGACCCGGGGGCCCTGCACCATCGTGGAACGGGAACGGGGCTGGCCGGATTTCCTGAAATGCACCACAGACCGCTTCCCGGAAGGATGCCCGGTAAGGAAGCGGCGGAGCAGCAGCACGGGTGAGGATGCAGGGTGCCGGTCCTGGAGCATCCTGTGTGCGAATTCTGCTCAGGGTTGAGAGGGTGAATTAGCAATGGCAGAAAGTATTTGAACCATATGCGTGGGGTGGAGAGAGTTGACAAAGGGAATTTTTTTCTCGGACGCCCAGAAGACTAGAACTCGAGGGCAATGAAGTTGATGGGCAGTAGGTTCAAGATGAACAAAAGGAAATACTTCTTTACAGAGGGAGTGATTAACCTGTGAGATTTGCTGCCAGAGGATGTTGTGATGGTCACAAGAATAGATAGCTTTAAAGGGGAATTAGACAGGTTGATGGAGGCTAAGCCTTATCAGTGGCTGCTAGCCATGGTGACAGGGGAACCTCCCATGTTCAGAGGTAGTCAATGTCTGAATTCCATTGCCGGGGTGCAACATCAGGGGAAGGCCTCGGCCTCTCTGCCCTGTTGTTGGTCCTCGAGAGGAACTGGTTGAGGCCCCTGTGTGAGATAGGAGGCTGGACTGGATGGACCCTCACTGGTCTGACCCAGCAGGGCTCTTCTGATGTTCTTGTGAAGGCCTCAGCCTCTGAGCCCCGCTGTTGGCCCTCCAGAGGGACTGGTTGGCCGCTGTGTGAGACACAATGCTGGACTAGATGGACCCTCACTGGTCTGACCCAGCAGGGCTCTTCCGATGTTCTTATGAAGGCCTCGGCCTCCCTGCCCTGTTGTTGGCCCTCCAGAGGAACTGGTTGGCCCCTGGGTGAGACGGGAGGCTGGACTGGATGGACCCTCCCTGGTCTGATCCAGCAGGGCTCTTCTGATGTTCTTGTGAAGGCCTCAGCCTCCGAGCCCCGCTGTTGGCCCTCCAGAGGGACTGGTTGGCTACTCTGTAAGGCAGGATGCTGGACTAGATGGACCCTCACTGGTCTGACCCAGCAGGGCTCTTCTGAGGTTCTTATGGAGGCCTCGGCCTCTCTGCCCTGCTGTTGGCCCTCCAGAGGGACTGGTTGGCCCCTGTGTGAGACGGGAGGCTGGACTGGATGGACCCTCCCTGGTCTGATCCAGCAGGGCTCTTCTGATGTTCTTAAGAGCAGCCCTCACCTCCTGCTATTTAACAATTTTTTTAAAAAGACACTGCTACTGACATGGGAATGTCTTGGAATATTTGCTGAGAAATTGTCATTGAGTGGACCAGCCTGCCATTGCACACGCCCTGTGCACACGAGATGTCCATGTGCAGGATCAGTGTACGCAGGAGGTGCAAGATTGAGTAGGCCGATTTCATTATGCTGCATGCCGATTTGCTGCTCTGCCTCTACCTGCATGTAAGGACCAGCAACTTCCATTTCAATGTATCCGAGGAAGTGCGCATGGACGCAGAAGCTTATGCCCAGAATTAAATTGTTTTGGCCTTAAAGGTGCCGCTGGGCTCAAACTTTGCTCATTTTTTTTTAGCTTGCCTGCCTTCCAGGGTACTCTGGGTTCCTTGGATACACAGTTCTCCCCTCGTCTATTTTATCACAACAGCCCTGTGGGGTAGGTTGGTCTAAGGGAGAGACAGAGCCATCCAGTTTGCTTCATGGCAGAGTGGGGGGATTCGAACCCAAGCCTCCCATGTGTAGTGCTCCAACCACTACACCACACTAGCTCTCTTCAGGCTGCAGTATATTTGTTAGTGCTGTAGGTTGCACGAGTCATAGAATCATAGAGCTGGAAGGGACTTCCAGGGTCTTCTAGTCCAACCCCTGCACAATGCAGGAAATTCAAATTTTTCGTGGGATTCTTTATTCTTCGACTGCAAGAGTACTAGCCCGGCTTCTCCCTTTGGGGCTTGTCTTAATGTTATATACAGACATATTGCCACCTGTTTAATAGTCTTGTATATGTAGCTGTCAAAGAGTGATTAACATATGGAATTCACTGCCACAGGAGGTGGTGGCAGCTACAAGCATGGATAGTTTCAAGAGGGAATTAGATAAACATATGGAGCAGAAGTCCATCAATGGCTATTAGCCACAGGGTATAGATGGGAACTCTCAGTCTGGGGCAAGTGATGCACTCTATTCTTGGTGCTGGAGGGGGCAGCAGTGGGAGGGCTTCTAGTGTCCTGGGCCCACTGCTGGACCTCCTGAGGGCACCTGGTATTTTTGACCGCTGTGTGACAGAGTGTTGGACTAGATGGGCCATTGGCCTGATTCAACATTGGCTTCTCTGATGTTCTTATGTTAGCTGTCTGGGTATTTTTTTAATAACTCTTTATTTTGCATTTTTAAGTTTTTGAGAGCCAGTTTGGTGTAGTGGTTAAGTGCATGGACTCTAATCTGGGAGAACCGGGTTTGATTCCCCACCCCTCCACTCGCACCTGGCTGGATGACCTTGGGCAAGCCATAGTTCTATCAGAGCTGTCCTTGAAAAAGAGCATTTCCTGTCAGAGCTCTCTCAGCCTCACCTCCCTCCCGGGGTGTCTGTTGTGGGGAGGGGAAGGGGAAGGAGTTTGTAAGCCGCTCTGAGGCTCCTTTGGTAGTGAAAAGTGGGGTATATTGGATTTTTCTTCTATATAACAACAATAAAACATTTACCAAATAAACAACATAGAAAACGATTACAAACCTATAACCAACATAAACATATTATAACTTGCTAATATCCATTAACCATCTCGTAGGTATATTGTTAACACAATACAATACAAAGTCAAGATATCTGTTAGGCAAAGCATTAAATTCAGTAACATTGGTTTCTTTGGTGTAGTGGTTAAGTGTGCAGACTCTAATCTGGGAGAACCGGGTTTGATTCCCCACTCCTCCACTTGCAGCTGCTGGATGACCTGGGGCAAGCCATAGTTCTGACAAGAACTGTCCTTGAAAAAGAGCCATTTCTGTCAGAGCTCTCTCAGCCCCACCTGCCTCACAGGGTGTATGTTGTGGGGAAGGGAAGGGAGTTTGTAAACCGCTCTGAGACCTCCAAGTGAAGGGCAGGGTATAAATCCAATCTCTTCTTCTTCTATTCACTCTATTCTTGGTGCTGGAGGGGGCAGCAATGGGAGGGCTCCTAGTGTCCTGGCCCCACTGCTGGACCTCCTGATGGCACCTGGTATATTTTGGCCACTGTGTGACAGAGTGTTGGACTAGATGGGCCATTGGCCTGATTCAACATTGGCTTCTCTTATGTTCTTCTTCATAATGAAAAAAGGAAAACCATTTTTCTACAAAATTAGACTGCTTCAAAGGATTTTCTGCAGTTTGTATTCGTATTGCAATTTTGTCGTACACAATTACATCCCAGACTTTTTGAAGCCATCGTTGTACTATATGTTGTCGAAGGCTTTCACAGGTGGAGTTTCATTAGTTGCTGTAGATTTTCCGAGTTGTGTGGCCATGGTCCTACAGTGCCAAGACCACGGCCACACAACCCGGGTAATCTACAGTAACACTGTTGTACTGTTGGGATTTTATCCGTCTTCCAACGTTGAGCTATTAGTGTCTTTGCTTGCTATCAATAAAAGAGCTACCACTACCGCTCGCGACTTAGTAAGTGTTGTATTCTGTCCGGGTATTTATGTATTTTTTGCCTTGTAATAATTAAGACTGCAGTCATTGATACATTCAGAAAAATAGCAAGGGAGGTACATTCCTGGGTACGACGGCTCCCTCGAAAGGACGTTGGGAACAAACTCTCTCCTGCCTTTCCCTTCCACGCAGAACGAGGTCCAGAATATCAAGTTCAACAGCTCGGGGCAGTGTGAGGCCCCCCTGGTGCGGACCGACAACCCCAAAAGCTGGTACGAAGACGTCGAGGGCTGCGGGATCCAGTGCCAGAACCCCTTTTCACGGAGAAGGAACACCGCGAAATGCACATCTACATCGCCGCCTTCAGCTCGGTCACCATCTTCTGCACCTTCTTTACCTTGGTGAGCAGAATCGGGGGGGGGGAGCTGGGGGAGCATAAACACAGGGGCCAGTTCAACCCCCTATGCAGCACAGCCTGCACCCAGGGGGGAGCAGGGGACAGGGTTCCAGAGATGACGGGCTGACCGGAAGACTCCTTGGAGAAACCCTCAATGAAACCAGTTAGTAATCAGTAGCGCAAGACTTCCGGTCCCTGCTCTGCCTCCTGGGAAAATCAGGTCCTGGGGTTTGAGGGGGAGGTTTCCCCACTTTCAGCTCTCCTGGCTTGGTGAACCTATGGGGCAGGGAACTGGGGATGCAGTTGGGGAACGTGCCAAGGAAGGGAACCCAGTGGCCAGCCAGAGAGCGGAGAGAGACAGAGAGAGTTGTGGGATGCGCTTGTGTGCAAGATTATAGCAGACCACACCTCAAAAAGGATATTATAGCATTGGGAAAAGTGCAGAAAAGGGCAAATGGAATGTTAAAAGGGTTGGGACACTTTCCCTGTGAAGAAAGGTTAAAGCGCTTGGGGTTCTTCAGCTTGGAGAAACGATGGCTGAGGGGTGACATGATCGAGGTTTACAAGATTATGCATGGGATAGAGCAGGTTTCTCACAATACAAGAACTCGAGGGCGCTCCGTGAAATAGCTGAGCAGTCGGGTTAGAACAGATAAAAGGAAATACTTCTTCACCTAAAGAGTGATTAATATTGTGTGGAGTCAGCGGAGCTCCTCCTTCTAATCAAAAAGCTTGTCTCTGCCTGCCCAGTTACCCCTACAGGCTTTGGAGCAAAGAGTCTTTCCACTTGCCATTTGTTTCAGGAAATCCCATGATGCAGTGAGACTGTAAGGAGTCCGAGGCGATCCCATGATGCACTGAGACTGTAAAGAGTGTCCCATGATGCAGTGAGACTGTAAAAAGTATCAGGTGATCCCATGATGCAGTGAGACTGTAGGGAGTGTCCGGTGGTCCCATGATGCAGTGAGACTGTAGGGAGTGTCCGGTGGTCCCATGATGCAGTGAGACTGTAGGGAGTGTTCAGGGTCCCATGATGCGGTGAGACTGTAGGAAGTGTCCGGTGGTCCCATGATGCGGTGAGACTGTAGGGAGTGTCCAGTGGTCCCATGATACAGTGAGACTGTAAGGAGTGTCCCGTGGTCCCATGATGCAGTGAGACTGTAGGGAGTGTCCGGTGGTCCCATGATAAAGTGAGACTGTAGGGAGTGTCCGGTGGTCCCATGATAAAGTGAGACTGTAGGGAGTGTCAGGTGGACCCATGATGCAGTGAGGCTGCAAGGGAGCTTCCTGGCCTCATGGACTATTTGAGAACAGTCGGATACTTTCTAGCCACAAGCAGCCAGTTGACCCCATTTGATTGGTGTCCCAGCCATAGTTACAAAAGTGTTCCCCTACCAGCCTTTTGAACGTTTGCAGAGATACTTTAAAAAGAGGAGTGTCGGTGGAATTCCCTCACTGGAACAAAAGTTTTCTCCGCTCCCCCGCCCCCATGATACTTGTGACAACCGTATTTGTCAGCAAATTGACCCATCGGCCTTCAACCCCATGCTCCGGCAGACTGCCCACCTCTTTATTTTTATAAGAACTATTTGCCAATTTGCTTGATTCAGTAAGCTTTTGGCTCATTATTACATATGTATGTTAGTGTTGTCAAGTCACTGCCAACTTACGGTGACCCCCAGCAAGGGGCTTTCAAGGCAAGAGAGAAGCAGAGGTGGTTGGCCATGGCCTTCCTCTGCAGAGCCTTCCTTGGTGGTCTCCCTTCCAAGTACCAGCACTGCTTAGATTCCTACTTACGGTGACCCCCCCCCAGCAAGGGGCTTTCAAGGCGAGTGAGAAGCAGAGGTGGTTTGCCACGGCCTTCCTCTGCAGAGCCTTCCTTGGTGGTCTCCCTTCCAAGTATCGACCCTGCTTAGCTTATAACTTAAGGCAACCCCAGCAAGGGGCTTCCAGGGCAAGTGAGAAGCGGAGGTGGTTTGCCATGGCCTTCCTCTGCAGAGCCTTCCTTGGTGGTCTCCCTTCCAAGTACCAACCCTGCTTAGCTTCCAACTTACGGTGACCCCCAGCAAGGGGCTTTCAAGGCAAGCAGGAAGCAGAGGTGGTTGGCCATGGCCTTCCTCTGCAGAGCCTTCCTTGGTGGTCTCCCTTCCAAGTACCAACCCTGCTTAGCTTCCAACTTACGGTGACCCCCAGCAAGGGGCTTTCAAGGCAAGCAGGAAGCAGAGGCGGTTGGCCATGGCCTTCCTCTGCAGAGCCCTCCTTGGTGGTCTCCTTCCAAGTACCAACCCTGCTTAGCTTCCAACTTACGGTGACCCCCAGCAAGGGGCTTTCAAGGCGAGTGAGAAGCAGAGGTGGTTGGCCATGGCCTTCCTCTACAGAGACTTCCTTGGTGGTCTCCCTTCCAAGTACCGACCCTGCTTAGCTTCCTACTTACGGTGACCCCCAGCAAGGGGCTTTCAAGGCAAGCAGGAAGCAGAGGTGGTTGGCCATGGCCTTCCTCTGCAGAGCCTTCCTTGGTGGTCTCCCTTCCAAGTACCGACCCTGCTTAGCTTCCAACTTACGGTGACCCCCAGCAAGGGGCTTTCAAGGCAAGCAGGAAGCAGAGGCGGTTGGCCATGGCCTTCCTCTGCAGAGCCTTCCTTGGTGGTCTCCCTTCCAAGTACCGACCCTGCTTAGCTTCCAACTTACGGTGACCCCCAGCAAGGGGCTTTCAAGGCGAGTGAGAAGCAGAGGTGGTTGGCCATGGCCTTCCTCTACAGAGACTTCCTTGGTGGTCTCCTTCCAAGTACCGACCCTGCTTAGCTTCCTACTTACGGTGACCCCCAGCAAGGGGCTTCCAAGGCAAGTGAGAAGCAGAGGTGGTTGGCCATGGCCTTCCTCTGCAGAGCCTTCCTTGGTGGTCTCCCTTCCAAGTACCGACCCTGCTTAGCTTCCAACTTACAGTGACCCCCAGCAAGGGGCTTTCAAGGCGAGTGAGAAGCAGAGGTGGTTGGCCATGGCCTTCCTCTGCAGAGCCTTCCTTGGTGGTCTCCCTTCCAAGTATCGACCCTGCTTAGCTTATAACTTAAGGCAACCCCAGCAAGGGGCTTCCAGGGCAAGTGAGAAGCGGAGGTGGTTTGCCATGGCCTTCCTCTGCAGAGCCTTCCTTGGTGGTCTCCCTTCCAAGTACCAACCCTGCTTAGCTTCCAACTTACGGTGACCCCCAGCAAGGGGCTTTCAAGGCGAGTGAGAAGCAGAGGTGGTTGGCCATGGCCTTCCTCTGCAGAGCCTTCCTTGGTGGTCTCCCTTCCAAGTACCGACCCTGCTTAGCTTCCAACTTACGGTGACCCCCAGCAAGGGGCTTTCAAGGCAAGCAGGAAGCAGAGGCGGTTGGCCATGGCCTTCCTCTGCAGAGCCCTCCTTGGTGGTCTCCCTTCCAAGTACCAACCCTGCTTAGCTTCCAACTTACGGTGACCCCCAGCAAGGGGCTTTCAAGGCGAGTGAGAAGCAGAGGTGGTTGGCCATGGCCTTCCTCTACAGAGACTTCCTTGGTGGTCTCCCTTCCAAGTATCGACCCTGCTTAGCTTCCTACTTACGGTGACCCCCAGCAAGGGGCTTCCAAGGCAAGTGAGAAGCAGAGGTGGTTGGCCATGGCCTTCCTCTGCAGAGCCGTCCTTGGTGGTCTCCCTTCCAAGTACCGACCCTGCTTAGCTTCCTACTTACGGTGACCCCCAGCAAGGGGCTTCCAAGGCAAGTGAGAAGCAGAGGTGGTTGGCCATGGCCCTCCTCAGCAGAGCCTTCCTTGGTGGTCTCCCTTCCAAGTACCGACACTTGCTTAGCTTCCTACTTACGGTGACCCCCAGCAAGGGGCTTTCAAGGCAAGTGAGAAGCAGAGGTGGTTGGCCATGGCCTTCCTCTGCAGAGCCTTCCTTGGTGGTCTCCCTTCCAAGTACCGACCCTTGCTTAGCTTCCTACTTACGGTGACCCCCAGCAAGGGGCTTTCAGGGCAAGTGAGAAGCAGAGGTGGTTGGCCATGGCCTTCCTCTGCAGAGCCTTCCTTGGTGGTCTCCCTTCCAAGTACCGACCCTGCTTTTTACGGTGACCTCCCAGCAAGGGGCTTTCAAGGCAAGTGAGAAGCAGAGGTGGTCGGCCCTTGCCCTCCTCTGCAGTGCCTTTCTTGTGTCCGGCTCCTTAGTCAGGTCACACAACGCAGGGCTTTTTCAGAAGACAATGTTTAATGGTGAACCAGAACTGAAGACACGTGTACTGCTTGTGTCAGTAATGGCCACGTACAATAAGGCCTTCTGAGTTATACTACGTTCAAGCACCTCCCCGTGTAGCAGAAGCCAATGAATACATTTCGCGCGCTCGGGCAAAGCTTAGGACAACGTTCTAGAAACCGTTGGTTCCCAGCGTAAGACTCCAGCAGCTGGAGAATACAAGGTCAGAGACCTGATAACAGACAGAGAGCAAAAGTAGAAAGGATGGGAGACAGAAAGTGCTCCCTCGGCTTTCCATTCACACGACAGGGCTACCTGGCACCTTGGTGGTCTTCCGTCCAAGCACCAACCCAGCTTAGCTTCCAACTTAGGGTGACCCCCCAGCAAGGGGCTTTCAAGGCAAGTGAGAAGCAGAGGTGGTTGGCCATGGCCTGCCTCTACAGAGTCTTCCTTGGTGGTCTTCCATCTAAATACCAACCCTGTTCAGTTTCCAACTTACGGTGTTCCCCAGCAAGGAGCTTTCAAGGCGAGCGAGAAGCAGAGGTGTCTTGCCATCGCCATGCTCTGCAGAGCCGTCCTTGATGGTTTCCCATCCCAAGTATCCACCCTGCTTAGCTTCCAGATTAGGGTGATGCCCAGCAAGGGGCTTTCAAGGCAAGCAAGAATGAAGAGGTGGTTGGCCATGGCCTTCCTCTGCAGAGTCTTCCTTGGTGGTCTCCCCTCCAAATACCGACCCTGCTTAGCTTCCGAGATCTGACGAGATTGGGCCGCAGCGTGCCGCCTTCCCTGCATTGTTATTAGTGGTAGTGTTTTTAATGGCCACGTCCAGTTTTTAAAGAGTCAAAATGTTCTTCTGGGGAAGGGTAGTCAATGACGGCACAGACTCTAGCCAATCAGGGCAGTGCATAGCCAGTTTCTAGCCCCCACAGGCATAGAGAATTGGGTTTCCCCTGCATTTGATCCTGGGCGGAAGAGCGTGGTGGGTGTTTCCCCGACCCGACTAATCGAACCCCGTCTCCTCGTGTCTGCTGAGGGGTGACATGATCGAGGTTTATAAGATTATGCATGGGATTGAGCAGGTTGAGAAAGAGGTACTTTTCTCCCTTTCTCACAATGCAAGAACTCGTGGGCACTCCATGAAATTGCTGAGCAGTCGGGTTAGAACAGATAAAAGGAAATAACTTCTTCACCCAAAGAGTGATTAACACGTGGAATTCACTGCTGCAGGAAGTGGCGGCAGCTACAAGCATGGACAGTTTCAAGAGGGAATTAGATAAACATATGGAGCAGAAGTCCATCAGTGGCTATTAGCCACAAGGTATAGATGGGAACTCTCAGTCTGGGGCAGGTGATGCACTCTATTCTTGGTGCTGGAGGGGGCAGCAGTGGGAGGGCTTCTGGTGTCCTGGCCCCACTGCTGGACCTCCTGATGGCACCTGGTATATTTTGGCCGCTGTGTGACAGAGTGTTGGACTAGATGGGCCATTGGCCTGATTCAACATTGGCTTCTCTTATGTTCTTATGCTCTCACAGGCCACCTTCGTAGCGGACTGGAAGAACTCGAATCGCTACCCGGCCGTCATCCTCTTCTACGTCAACGCCTGCTTCTTCATGGGCAGCATCGGGTGGCTGGCGCAGTTCATGGATGGGGCCCGCAGTGAGATTGTGTGCCGTGCGGACGGGACCATGCGCCTGGGAGAACCGACGTAGGTCGCTCGAGGGGAGGCTGTTGGTTTCAACAGGCTCGGGTGGGTGAACGCCCGGCTGTGTGTATGGGAAGAAGCCTCTCTAGCCCTCTCTCTCTCTGATCCTGGAGGACCAGAAGTAGGGAACTGATACACAGGAAGCTCAGCTGTAGCCTCAGTCCCCAATGTCCGTTTTCTTTATTTCATTTATTCCTTGTCTTTCTCCCCTAGTGGGCTCCCAGGACAGCTCACACCATCCTTCTCTCCTTCAGCTTATCCTCACAACGGCCCTGTGAGGTAGGTTAGACTGAGAGCATGTGACTGGCCCAAGGTCACCCAGCAAGCTTCCGGGGCAGAGTGGGGATTCGAACCTGGGCCTCCCAGACACCACACTGGTTCTCTTAGGACGAAGGGAATCTGTCCTGGGGAGGAATACGCGGTTATGTGAGACCCACCTGTGGGTTAAAGGGCGAGCGACGCCTGATTTGTAGGTCTTCAGTTTGGTGTCGTGGTTAAGTGCCTGGACTCTAATCTGGGAGAACCGGGTTTGATTCCCCACTCCTCCACTTGCAGCTGCTGGATGACCTCGGGCAAGCCATCGTTCTGTCAGAGTTGTTCTCTCAAGGACAGTTCTGGAAAGAGCTCTCTCAGCCCCGCCTGCCTCACAGGGTGTCTGTTGCGGGGAGGGGAAGGGAAGGGAGTTTGTAAGCCGCTCTGAGACTCCTTCGGGTAGTGAAGGGCCAGGGTATAAATCCAGTCTCCTCCTCCTCCTCCTCCTCCTCCTCTTCTTCTTCTCCTTCTTCTCCTTCTTCGTTTCTGGGGTACCTGACACCTCCGAATCAGCGAGCCAGCAAGTCAGGGTCCCTTAACTTTGTCCCCCTTCCCAGTGTCCGTTGCACAGGAGAGGCCTTCATCTGGATGAGTCCCTCACACAGATTGGAGCTGCTCTGTTGAGCAAATCGCAGAGACCCGGGACTTTTAAGGAGGACTGCAGGTTCTTGGGGGCTTGTCCGCATTTCCCAGTTTGGCCGCATCTTTGGCTTTTGTTGGTTTCAAGCCCTCCAAGTTTCTAGCAGGCCTGTAGCCGGGGTTTTGTGGCTTGTTGGGGCAGAAATCTTGCTGGCGGGGCTGCCATTATTTTTATGTCAGCTCCAATCTGCCCCCAAACCTGACCACCAGTGGCCACCCCTCTCCATCCCCTCCTGCAAGATTTAAAGGGTATTTCAGCTGATCCAGGGGGAAGCACGTGACCTGCCCAATCAGTTGGAGGGCCCTTTAAATTTTGCAAGATGAAGGGAGGGGGTGCCACCCCCTGCTTCTTCTCAAACAAATCTTGTGGGGCTAGCCCTTTAAGGAAGGGGCGTAGCCATCAATAGCCCCACCCCATAGCTATGGGGCCCCATCCTAGATGGTCTTTGACCTGGAAGTCTTTCAGCTCCCTGGTATCGATCCACTTTTGAGTTGTCGTCTGGGAAGCGCTCGGCCAGCGATTGGGTGGTGGACGGTTTTGGCAAGACTGTGCTGTCTTGGCTGGCTGCCAGAGAGACCACACACTGGAAGCTTGTAAACCCAGTCCGGAATCATGGTCAGTCACAGAGCTGAAAGTCAAAGAGCCGGGAAGTCAAGTCAGGGTTGCAGGTTGCAAGGACAAGGAGCAGCTACTACACACACACATATGCGCAGAAGCAGGTCTGAATGAGCAAAGTTGCTGCCGTGTTGAACCAGATGCAAGGAGTGCTTTTGAGCAGGTCCTTCCTTCCCTGGGGTTGAGTCTGCAAAGGCTTACAGCTCTTCCCTCTGTTTCTGCAGGAGCTAAAGTCTGGCACTTCTTTTTCGCTCCTGCATAGTCAGGCTCTGGCATTCCCTACATCTGGGGCACTCAGGAGAACTAGGCAGGGAGTCTGGCCTTGGGGTGTCTGCAACTGGGGGTGCTGGGCCAGGCTCACAATCAGCCTCTCCTTCTGGCTACACCTCCTGTGTAGCTGCTGGGGACTCTTCCTCCTCAGGTACTGTTGAGGGTTCTTCTTCTGGGCTAACTCCAGAGGAGGCTGGGTCACTCCCTGCCTCTTCTTCATCTGAGGGGTAGTCAGCCTCAGCAGACCTAGTATGGGTAGGTCTGACAGAGGCCGTGTTCCCTTCCCGGAGGGGTCCCGTCGAAGACTAGCCGGGAATGACCTCTTCTGCCCTTTCCTCAGGTCCAACGAGACGCTCTCATGCGTGATCATCTTCGTCATCGTCTACTACTCCCTGATGTCGGGCGTGATCTGGTTCGTCATGCTGACCTACGCCTGGCACACGTCCTTCAAGGCCCTGGGGACCACCTACCAGCCACTGGTGGGCAAGACCTCCTACTTCCACCTCGTGACCTGGTCGATACCTTTCGTGCTCACGGTCGCCATTTTGGCTGTCGCACAGGTAACGGGATGGATGTGATACTGTTGTTCTTGACGGAAGGGGCTGTCCGTCTCCCCTGGTGGGTAGAGAGGGAAGCCACCTGAAAGCACAGTAGGAGGGAGCAAAGGTGGGCTTTGGCAGGTGGCGTCTCAGAGGAGGCCCAGTTGGGTTTGCCGGAATATTCCGAAATATTCTGATCCAGCAGGTCTCTTCTGAAGTTCTTACAAAGGCCTCGGCCTCTGTGCCCTGTTGTTGGCCCTCCAGAGGAACTGGTTGGCCACTGCGTGAGATAGGATGCTGGACTAGAGGGACCCTCACTGGTCTGATCCAGCAGGGCTCTTCTTCTTTTTTTTTTTTTTTGACCTCCCGAAGGGGATTTTTTATTGATTTTTGATTATAAGACTACAAATTACAAAAGAAAATAAGGGGGGGGAGAAGCTACATCTATGGATAAAGAAAAGCAACCCACACTAAACTAAAAACCCAAGAGGAGGTAATTTAGTATTAGTAAACAATGCATACTGTAAGTTCCTGTCTGTCTCATCTATTATATTAGTTTATTACTTATTATGAGAGGATTCCAGAGCATCCTCACAAGCTCGCTTCATAAAGGCAATTATCAGAGTCCTTCTGCCTTTATCTAGGCTTTCTATCTCTAAAATCATAGGATGATTTAATGGCAGCAGCTCCTTCTTCCTCGGCCACGTCTTCGTCCGTCTCCGAGGGGGTAAAGCCACTCGACCCAGTTTCTCCTTCTTCTTTTGATCCCAGATGGTGCTTTAGAAATTCTTTAGCTTTGAAGATGGAATCAATCTTCTCTCTTTTATCGTTGAATTTAAAGACGACCCCTTCTGGCACCGCCCATCTGTATGAGATTTGCTTAGTTTGAAGAAAAAGAATTAAGTCCTTGTAGTTCCTTCTTTTCTGAGGAATTTCAAATGGAATGTCCTTTAAGGTTTTAATAGTCGTACTCCCCAGTTTCAATGGGGTTGCTGACGTAGCTTTCAAAATTACATCTCTGGTATGTTTTCTTGTAAATCTGACCGTTATTTCCCCAGGCAGGCTATTTTTTTTGGTGTAATTGGAATACACCCTGTACGCTGCTTCCATATCATGGATAATTTCTTCCACTTTCAAGCCTGCTACTGGTGCGATGATTTCACTGAGTACTTTTTTCAGATCTTCATTCGGTGATTCAGGAACTCCTTGAAATCTGAGAACCATATTTGCCTTTTCCATTTGTAGTTGCAGTAAATGGTTTTCCTGGTAATTCTGCTGATTTGTTAGCTCTCCCATCTTTTTCTTCATGTTCTTGTTTATGGAGTACATCTCTTTAACTATTTCTTCCGTTTGTTCCGTCTTTTTAACTGTCTCTGCCAGCTGGAGTTGCTTTGCTGTGAAGTTTTGGTTACGTGAGGCCAACTGCTGGTTAAAACCAGCGAGTTGCTCCATCACAGGCTTAAGAGTATCCATTAAGAGTATCCCTCTTCCAGCCTTGGACTTTGGCCGCCTGCTGGTTTCGGTTTCAGTCCTTTTTTCCCGTGCCTGCCATTATGGCGAATTGTTTACAAAAGTCACTTGCTATTTCACCACCTCTGATAGTCGCTTTCAAGATAATTCCGCTCTGGTAAGCCTCTCAAAACAAGTCAGTCGCTTGTATTTCCCTGTCCCCCCTTCTTTTTTGCTTATCTGCTTATGAAGGTGGGAGGCATCCCTCCTCTCTCCCAACTTTAAGATAGGGGGGGTGTATGGGGCTCTGCTTATTTCAAAGTTCGCTTAAATCACACTCATTTTCATTGTCGGCCCCATTTGACCTCAGTTAAGTTATTGCAATTACGCTAAATCTCCAGCACTTGGTCTGGCCAGCCCAGCTAGTGCCCGAGGGCCACACAGCTGCAGGACCGTCAGGGTAGAGGGGTGCCTCTATTCTCCGGCATTACGCCATCGAAGAGGCTACCCCTCAAAAGCCCTATGGCTTGGAGCCCTTCCCCAGGATTCCATGGGGAAACGGCGTCGGCGGCGTCCCTCCGTACCGCTGGTGTGCGAATCACTCTCCTGAGCGAAGGGGAGAGTGACCGCCATCGTTGAGCCAAAAACTGGAAGTCCCAGCAGGGCTCTTCTGAAGTTCTCATGAAGGCCTCAGCCTCTCTGCCCCGTCGTTGGTCCTCTGGAAGAACTGGTTGGCCACTGTGTGAGACAGGATGCTGGCCTAGATGGATCCTCACTGGTCTGACCCAGCAGGGCTCTTCCACTGTTCTTATGAAGGCCTCGGCCTCTCTGCCCTGTTGTTAGTCCTCCAGAGGAACTGGTTGGCCCCTGTGTGAGGCAGGATGCTGGACTAGATGGACCCTCACTGGTCTGACCCAGCAGGGCTCTTCCGATGTTCTTATGAAGGCCTCGGCCTCTCTGCCCTGTTGTTGGTCCTCCAGAGGAACTGGTTAGCCCCTGTGTGAGGCAGGATGCTGGACTAGATGGACCCTCACTGGTCTGACCCAGCAGGGCTCTTCTGATGTCCTTATGAAGGCCTCGGCCTCTCTGCCCTGTTGTTGGTCCTCCAGAGGAACTGGTCAGCCACTGTGTGAGACAGGATGCTGGACTGGATGGACCCTCGCTGGTCTGACCCAGCAGGGCTCTTCTGATGTTCTTATGAAGGCCTTGGCCTCTCTGCCCTGTTGTTGGTCCTCCAGAGGAACTGGTTGGCCACTGTGTGAGACAGGATGCTGGACTGGATGGGCCCTCGCTGGTCCGATCCAGCAGGGCTCTTCTGATGTTCTTATGAAGGCCTCGGCCTCTCTGCCCTGTTGTTGGTCCTCCAGAGGAACTGATTGGCCCCTGTGTGAGGCAGGAGGCTGGACTAGATAGACCCTCACTGTCTGATCCAGCAGGGCTCTTCCAATGTTCTTATTTCCCTCAACCCTTTCCCCCATATCCTTCATTCCCTTTGGTGCTGTGGTTCAGTGGCTGAATATCATGCAGAAGGTCCCAGGTTCAATCCCTGGCAATTACAGTTAAAAGGATTAAGTTGTAGGTGATGGGGAAGATCTTTGCCAGAGACCCTGGAGAGCTGCTGCCAGCCAGAGTAGACAAAACTGATCTGGACGGACAGAGGGCCCAAGGCAGCTCCATGCACACTGTTTCATATTCTGTTCAGATGGTTGTTTCACATAAAATTCCCCTGGTACCTGAGGTTAAAAAAAGGTTTTAACTTATTTCTCTGCCTCCCTGCCCTGGACTGTTGCTACAAGACTGGGGAGATAAAATGCCCACCTCTCATAAGCCAGTAGATCGTGGACCTCACAACTGTTTCAGCCTGTAGACGACAGCTGCACGTGGACATAGTTTTAGATATTTGGAAACCTCTTACAGAGGCTTATCTGTAGACTTGCTACCATTCGGGGGTGGGCAACAGTGGGAGGGCTTCTGGAGTTCTGGCCCCACTGCTGGACTTCCTGATGGCTCTTGGGTTTTGGCCACTGAGTGACACAGAGCGTTGGACTGGACGGGCCACTAGCTTGATCCAGCATGACTTCTCTTGTGTTCTTATATCTGGGGCACTGATGCTCTGTGTTCTTGTTGTTTGGGGGGGGGCAACAGTGGGAGGGCTTCTGGAGTTCTGGCCCCACAGGTGGACACCCCAGTGGCTCCTGGGTTTTGGCCACTGTGTGACACAGAGTTTTGGACTGGAGGGGCCACTGGACTGATCCAACATGGGCTTCTGTTATGCTGTCATCCATGTTTATTGTAAACATTGGTTTCCCTTTGCAAATGCAGCCACGGAGGTGGCTTTATTAAGGAGAAGAAGGCAGCCTGGGGAGATCAAGAGGAATTTTAAGCCCTTTTTTGCCTCTGATGTTTGCTCTGGAAAAATGCACCCCTGAGCTGGGGAAAATATATGGGCACCTCTCCCCACAAAAGGGGGTGGAAAGTGGCATGGTATAGCCCGATCTCATCAGGTCTTGGAAGCTAAGAGAGGTCGCTAGTTGGAAGGGAGACCACCAAGGAAGGCTCTGCAGAGGAAGGCGATGGCAAACCACCTCTGCTTCTCTCTTTCCTTGAAAGCCCCTTGCTGGGGGTCACCGTAAGTAGGAAGCTAAGCAGGGTCATTACTTGGAGGGGAGACCACCAAGGAAGGCCCTGCAGAGGAAGGCAATGGCAGACCACCTCTGCTTCTCATGTGCCTTGAAAACCCGTTGCTGGGGGGTCACTGTAAGTTGGAAGCTAAGCAGGGTTGGTACTTGGAAGGGAGACCGCCGAGGAAGACTCTGCAGAGGAAGGCCATGGCCAACCACCTCTGCTTCTCACTTGCCTTGAAAGCCCCTTGCTGGGGGGTCACTGTAAGTTGGAAGCTAAGCAGGGTCAGTACTTGGAAGGGAGACCACCAAGGAAGGCTCTGCAGGGGAAGGTAATGACCAACCACCTCTGCTTCTCTCTTGCCCTGAAAGCCCCTTGCTGGTGGTCACCATAATTCAGAGGCTAAGCAGGGTCGGTACTTGGAAGGGAGACCACCATGGAAGACTCTGCAAAGGAAGGCCATGGCCAACCACCTCTGCTTCTCTCTTGCCTTGAATGTCCCTTGCTGGGGGTTGCCATAAGTTGGAAGCTAAGCAGGGTCATTACTTGGAGGGGAGACCAGCAAGGAAGCCCCTTGCTGGGTTCGCCATAAGTTGATTGCCACTTGATGGCATGTACGAATGTATCTTTCCCCCCTCAGGGGCAAACATGGCTTTTCCCGCAGAGGAAAGGATTAGTTTCCTTCTCTGCCCGTCCCATTCTCCTCCTCAATAAAGTAAACTCGGCAGCTGAGTTTGCAAAAGGGAACAAAAAAAGGAGGGGGGGACAAAAGAGATTTGCGGAAGGGAACCAGAAAAGTTTAACAATAAATGCTGGAAGTATTTGTAACGTGACCTTCTGCCCTCTGTGACCGGAACAGTAGGAAGTCAAGGAATTGCGACGTATACAAGAGAAAGGGGAGGGCAGGATTGGGTCTGTGGGGGCTTATTTTGGTGCGGCACAGACCAGCTTCCTGATTCTCTCTTTCTGTGCCCTTCCCAGGTGGATGGAGACTCGGTCAGCGGCATCTGTTTCGTGGGGTACAAGAACTACCACTATCGGGCAGGTTTCGTGCTGGCCCCCATCGGTCTGGTGTTGATCGTGGGAGGCTATTTCCTGATCAGAGGTGGGGTTCTTTCCCCTTGGATTATCTTTCTCCATTTCCCTCTTTGCGAGGTTTCGGTTTTTCCTGTGCCGGATAAAATGCTGCATGCTGCGTGTCTCGGAAAAGACCAGACGTAAGTTCTATGGGGAGGTACGGTCGCAGTCTCCCCAATTACCGTACATCCTTACAGAAGAACAAACTAGGCACCCGCGGACAGAGATTTCAGACGGTCTGGAGAAAGCACTACTGGCTTTCTCCAGAGGTCTACTTTGCAGAGAAAGAGAGAGAGCGCATGCACTTCTCTGTGTTTGTGTCATGCGCTTGCACGTGAGTCAGCTTCCAGGTTCCACATTAAAATGACAGAAGAGATCTTCCAGGAGACAGCTGACTCCGAGAATAACAATCTGCACATGTTCTTGATGGGTCAAGTATACAGACCCCGGCGTAGCCAAACCTCCTTTTGATGAAGGCACAGATCGAAAGCTGAGAAGCATCGCTCCAAATCAGTCTTCTCGGGAGTCGGGAGCAGTTTCGGTGTTCAAAGACGTTCCCTGCTTGAGAGCCAGGGCGGAGAACCGGGTTTCATTCCCTGCTCCTCCTCCACAAGGAGCCAGCTGGGTGACCTTGAGTCAGTCACAGCTCTCTCGGAGCTCTCTCAGCCCCACCTACCTGACAGGGTGTCTGTTGTGGGGAGAGGAAGGAAGACGACTGTAAGCCTCTCTGAGACTCCTTTGGGTAGTGAAGAGTCGGGTATAAAACGACCTCCTCCTGCTGCTGCTGCTTCTGCTTCTGCTGCTGCTTCAGCTGCTGCTGCTTCTGCGTCAGCTGCTTCTGCTTCTTCTGCTGCTGCTCCTGCTTCTTCTGCTGCTGCTCCTGCTTCTTCATCTCCTGTTGCTTCTGCTTCTGCTGCTTCTTCTGCTGCTTCTTCTGCTGCTTCTTCTGCTGCTGTTTCTGCTTCTGCTGCTTCTGCTTCTTCTGCTTCTGCTTCATCTGCTTCTGCTTTTTCTTCTGCTGCTTCATCTGCTGCTGCTTCTGCTTCATCTGCTGCTGCTTCTGCTTCATCTGCTGCTGCTTCTGCTTCTTCTGCTGCTACTCCTTCTGCTGCTGCTTCTATTTCTTTTGCTCCTGCTTCTGCTTCATCTGCTTCTGCTTTTTCTTCTGCTGCTTCATCTGCTGCTGCTTCTGCTGCTGTTTCTGCTTCTTCTGCTTCTTCTGCTGCTGTTTCTGCTTCTTCTGCTGCTTCTCCTGCTGCTGCTTCTATTTCTTTTGCTCCTGCTCCTGCTCCTTCTGCTTCTGCTTTTTCTTCTGCTGCTTCATCTGCTGCTGCTGCTTCTGCTGCTGTTTCTGCTTCTTCTGCTGCTTCATCTGCTGCTGCTGTTGCTTCATCTGCTGCTGCTGTTTCTGCTTCTTCTGCTGCTTCTCCTGCTGCTTCTTCTGCTGCTGTTTCCCCGTCTTCTGCTGCTGCTTCTATTTCTTTTGCTGCTGTTTCTGCTGCTGCCTCTCCATCTTCTGCTGCTTCTGCTGCTGCTTCTGCTTCTTCTTCTGAGACCTCTCTGTTTCTCAGCCAGTACCAGCACCACATGTAGCCAGGAGATTCTCTGAACAAACAGTGTCTCCCTCCTCAAAGCACATTTTTATCATAACTGCCATAGAGAGGATGTGTATTTGACAGAAAACCCCCGAGCAGCTGAGGAGCCTTTCAGCCAGGAAGGCCCATAAATTGTGGCTCTAGGCTGAAGGAGATTTTAAATAAAGACTCAGTTCTGTCCGCCTGTCACATTTTTATCCTGCCCGGGGAAATTTACATGGTCTCCCCCCCCCTTCTTCTGATACTCACAACAACCCTGCGAGGTAGGTAAGGCTGAGACAGGGCAACTGGCGTAAGGTCACCTAGTGAGGTTCACAGCTGAGGGGGGATTCCCCTCCCCACAGCAGACACCCTGTGAGGTAGGTGGGGCTGAGAGAGCTCTGAGAGAACTACTCCTGAGAGAACAACTCCGAGAGGACTTGTGACTGACCCAAGGTCACACCAGCAGCTGCACGTGGAGCTCCGGGCCTCGTCCATCCAACTCCAGCCCCTGCACCACACTGGCAGCCGGCAAACTGGCCGAGGAGGTGTCAGGCCTTCAGTATCAAACTTTAACGCCAAGAGACGGCAAAGCAGTATCTTTTTTCAGATACACACTCCACAGTCCGTAGAGTAAGCCCACTTATTTATGGGCGTCTGTTTGTTTTTTTTAAGATTTGGATAGTCTGGCTCCACGGGGCCTGTGGAGTGGGGTTATAATATTAAAAAATGCACGTTCAGGGCCTGTTGTTTTCTGGAAGGGGCGTGGGGGTGGGAATGGAGGAGGCCCCTCACAAGAGGGGGTCTCTGAATGACTCAGAGCAGCCGGCCAGCCACAACCACTCTGGCCCCCCCGGCATGACGACACTCCCTGGCTGGTCTCCGCGCCGGTCCCTCAGTGGGGCCAGAGCTGCTGGCTGGTGCCCAGGCCGAATCTCCTCAGAGCACTGGATCGAAACCGGCTCTGGGTCTTCAGTCCAGCAAGACGGCCTCACCTCCGACAGCGAGAGAGCACCACGCAGGCCCTTCAGTGGTTAGGAGCACGGACTCTAATCTGGGAGAACATATGGCTTGATTCCCCCACTCCTCCACATGCAGCCGCGGGTGTGACCTTGGGCCAGTCACAAGTTCTCTCAAATACAAATACAATATCTTTTTTGGCATAGAGACAAGTTCTCAAAACCGGCTGTGGGTCTTCAGTCCAGCAAGACGGCCTCACCCCCGACAGCGAGAGAGCACCACGCAGGCCCTTCAGTGGTCAGGAGCATGGACTCTAATCTGGGAGAACATGGCTTGATTCCCGCACTCCTCCACATGCAGCCGCTGGTGTGACCTTGGGCCAGTCACAAGTTCTCTCAAATACAAATACAATACCTTTTTTGGCATAGAGACAAGTTCTCTCAGAGCTGTTCTCTCAAGGGCAGTCCTCGAGAGAGCTCTCTCAGCCCCACTTACCTCACAGGGTGTCTGTTGTGGGGAGGGGAAGGGAAAGGAGATTGTCAGCTGGTCTGAGACTCTTTCAAGTAGTGAAGGGCAGGGTATAAATCCAATCTCGTCCTCCTCCTCCTTCTCCCTTAAAAGACTCCTGCCGTTCAGACCCCGTTGAAGGACCTGGGAAACGGGCAGGCCTTGCAGGGCCTCCTGAAGATCTTGGGGGAGCCCCTCCCACAGAGCCGGAGCCACGATGGAAAAGGCCCCGGGGGTCTGGTCAATGCCAGACGGGCCGCCTCAAATGATGGGGCCGCCTCAAATGGGGTGGTGGTGACCATATTTAGCAGACGGGGCCTACAGAAGGAGGCAGTCTGACTTCTGATTCTTTCGCCAAGACATTTGAACGTTTATTCTCCCCTGAGTCCTAGAATACTGAGGACACATTTTTAGTTTTATGGGAGAAAAATGGCGCACCCAGAGTCACTGCTCGAGGGATGGATGTCCCTCTTTGCTTGTGTAACCCCCAACACCAGTTCTCTAGTATACAAGAACAGAGCTGCAGCCGCCCTGCTTGAGAGAGTCCCAGAACTGTTGGGGCTGCAGAGCTCAGTGGGTACATCAGAAGAGCCCTGCTGGACCATACCAGGGGTCCACCTAGTCCAGCATCCTGCCTCACACAGGGGCCAACCAGGTCCTCTGGAGGGCCAAAAACAGGGCACAGAGGCCAAGGCCTTCGTAAGAACCTCAGAAGAGCCCTGCTGGATCAGACCAGTGAGGGTCCACCTAGTCCAGCATCCTGTCTCACACAAGGGCTGACCAGTTCCTCTGGAGGGACAACAACAGGGCAGAGAGGCCGAGGCCTTCTTAAGAATATCAGAAGAGTCCTGCTGGATCAGACCAGGGAGGGTCCATCTAGTCCAGCATCCTGTCTCACATAGGGGCCAGCCAGTTCCTCTGGAGGGCCAACAACAGGGCAGAGAGTCCGAGGCCTTCATAAGAATATTAGAAGAGTCCTGCTGGATCAGACCAGTGAGGGTCCATCTAGTCCAGCATCCTGTCTCACATAGGGGCCAACCAGTTCCTCTGGAGGGCCAACAACAGGGCAGAGAGGCCGAGGCCTTCCCCTGCTGTTGCCTCCTGGCTCTGGGATTCAGAGGATTAATGCCTCTGAATATGGATGTTCCCTTCCGTCACCATGGCTAGTATTATCCTCCACGCATCTATCTAATCTCCTCTTGAAAGCTGCCTATTCCTGTGGCCACGACCACATTCTCTGGCAGCGGATTCCACATTTTAATCCCTCTCTTTGTTAAATTGTCTTTTATCCGCCCTGAACCTACTGCCCGTGGGGTTCATTGGATGCCCTCGAGTTCTAGAGTTTTGCGAGAGGGAGGAAAAAAACGGGTTGCCTTACCTGTGTCGCCTCCTTCCAGGTGTGATGACCCTGTTTTCCATCAAGAGCAACCACCCGGGCCTCCTGAGTGAGAAAGCCGCCAGCAAGATCAACGAGACGATGCTGCGGCTGGGTGAGTGCGAGAGCCGGGAGCTTAACCGGGACAGCCCCGTGGGTCCACGTGGGTCGGAAGGAAACCTGTAGCCCGGCCTTGCGTACGGCTGCCGTGAGCCACGGGGTGTGGGGAGGGCCCAGAGTTTAGTGCTGCGGCAGAGAAGTTTCCTGTAGAAGGTCCAAGGTTCAGTCCCTGGCGTCGCCAGTTAAAGCCGGGACCCTCGAAACCTTGTGCCGCCTGCGGGCGCTGCGAGAAGCCCCTGCCTGAGACCGTGGAGAGTCGCTGCCAGTCAAAGTTGATGGACTGACGGTTTGAGTCAATAAGAGGTGCCTCCTGATGTCCAGGAAGAAGCTTGCTTAGCGTTTCCAGCTTGTGGGTCATTCAAATAGCCCTGTTCAAAAGTCACAATGGATGCACATATTGTCTTTTACTCCCGCTGAATATTGCACTTTCAATCCATTTTCAATGCACTTTTAGAGTATGGGCTTTTCCGCACTCTTATTTTTATTAGTTGCAGATTTTCCGGGCTGTATGGCCGTGGTCTTGGCCTTCTGATGCAAGACCACGGCCTTACAGCCTGGAAAATCTACAACAAGGTTGTCAAACATGCAGGCCGGGAGCCGGATCAGACCCCCAGAGGGCTTTTATCAGGCCCACAGTGGAACTCGCTGTCTTCTGCTTTTTCTTCTTCCAATTCTGCTGCTTCTGCGTCATCGTAGGTTTGCAGCTTACAGATATGCACCTGAACAGCACACTCCAGATTGCAAGGGCACAGACATTTTGATGCAGTAATGCAGAGCAAAGAGGTGTCCGTTATCAGTGTTAAATAAACAAAATATTGCAAGAGTGTTAATGTTTTAAGTAGGTTTTTATTTTAAGCAAAAAAACCCCTCACCTTTGTGTTTTTGTTCTTTATAAAGTTTCTATCCGCTCTACCTGGCATTGCAATTTATGACCCACGTGGCCCGGCCCAACAAGGACTCATTTATGTCAGATCCAGCCCTCAGAACAAATGAGTTCGACACCCCCCTGCTCTACAACTAATGAGCTCCGGCCGTGAAAAGCCTTCAACTACTCTTTTTTTTTTTTTTTATTCTTGCCAATGTTGGATCAGGCCAATGGCCCATCTAGTCCAACACTCTGTCACACAGCGGCCAAAATATACCAGGGGCCCTCAGGAGGTCCAGCAGTGGGGCCAGGACACCAGAAGCCCCTCTCCCACTGCTGCCCCCTCCAGCACCAAGAATAGAGGGCATCACCTGCCCCAGACTGAGAGTTCCCATCTATACCCTGTGGCTAATAGCCACTGGTGGACTTCTGCTCCGTATGTTTATCTAATTCCCTCTTGAAACTGTCCATGCTTGTAGCTGCCACCACCTCCTGTGGCAGTGAATCCCATACGTTAATCACTCTTTGGGTGAAGAAGTATTTCCTTTTATCTGTTCTAACCCGACTGCTCAGCAATTTCATAGAGTGCCCACGAGTTCTTGTATTGTGAGAAAGGGAGAAAAGTACTTCTTTCTCAACCTGCTCAGTCCCATTCATAATCTTATAAACCTCGATCATGTCACCTCTCAGCCGTCGTTTCTCCAAGCTAAAGAGCCCCAAGCATTTTAACCTTTCTTCATAGGGAAGGTGTTCCAACCCTTTTATCATTCTAGTTGCCCTTCTCTGCACTTTTTCCAATGCTATAATATCCTTTTTGAGATGTGGTGACCAGAACTGTACACAGTATTCCAAATGAGGTCGCACCAATGATTTATACAGGGGCATGATGATACTGGCTGATTTGTTATCAATTCCCTTCCTAATAATCCCCAGCATAGCGTTGGCCTTCTTTATTGCAGCTACACATTGTGTAGACATTTTCAGCGAGTTATCCACTACGACTCCAAGATCTCTCTCTGGTCTGTCTCTGCCAGATCAGACCCCATCAACGTCTATTTATATTTAGGATTTTTGGCTCCAATGTGCATCACTTTGCACTTGGCCACATTGAACCCCATTTGCCACGTTGACGCCCACTCACCCATCCTCAACAGATCCCTTTGGAGTGCCTCACAATCCTCCCTGGTTTTCACCACCCTGAACAACTTTGTGTCATCTGCAAATTTAGCCACATCACTGCTTACTCCCAATTCCAAATCGTTAATAAACAAGTTAAAAGCATCGGGCCAAGTACTGATCCCTGTGGTACCCCACTGCTTACCACCCTCCACTGAGAACGTTTCCCATTTATACTCACTCTCTGTTTCCTATTTATAAGCCAGTTTTTGATCCACAAGAGAACTTGTCCTTTTATCCCATGACTATTGAACTTACTTAGGAGCCTTTGATGAGGAACTGTATCAAAAGCTTTCCGGAAGTCAAGGTAAATAATATCTATTGGGTCCCCCTTGTCCACATGTTTGTTCACTCCTCAAAAAACACTAACAGGTTAGTGAGACAAGATCTTCCCTTACAGAACCCATGCTGAGTCTGCCTCAATAGTTTTTGTTCATCAATGTGCCTACTAATTCTTTCCTTAATAACAGTTTCCACCAACTTACCTGGTATCGATGTCAGACTGACTGGCCTGTAATTTCCTGGATCTCCCCTGGAGCCCTTTTTAAAGATGGGAGTGACATTAGCTACCTTCCAGTCCTCAGGAATGGAGGCAGATTTTAAAGAAAGATTAAATATTTTTGTCAGGAGATCCACAAGTTCACATTTGAGTTCTTTCAGAACTCTCGGATGAATGCCATCCGGGCCTGGTGATTTATTAGTTTTTAAATTGTCCATCAGTCGGAGGACTTCCTCTCTTGTTACCGCAATCTGATTCAGGTCTTTCAAACCCCTCCCGAAATCGGTGCTTCTGGAGTGGGCAAACACTTCTCCTCTTCCACAGTGAAGACAGAGGCAAAAAATGCATTCAGCTTCTCAGCCATTTCCCTATCATCCTTCACTACTCCTTTTACCCCTTGGTCATCCAAGGGCCCCACTGCCTCCCTGGCTGGCTTCCTACTTCTAATGTATTTGAAGAAAGTTTTATTGTTGGTCTTTATGTTTTTTGCGATATGCTCCTCATATTCCCTTTTTGCTTGCCTGATCACAGACTTGCATTTTATTTGCCATAGTCTGTGTTCCCTTTTATCAACCTCACTAAGACTAGCTTTCCACCGCTTAAAGGAATCCTTCTTACCTTTTACAGCTTCCATTACTTTATTTGTTAACCATGCAGGCTTTTTTCTATACCTATTTGTACCTTTCCTAACCTGTGGTATATATTTTTTCTGAGCTTCTATGATTGTCTTTTTAAATAGTCTCCAAGCTTCCCCAATGGTTTTGACCTTCTCCACTCTTCCTTTC